>VXCM01003926.1:0-73381 GCA_014773175.1 Lucifuga dentata
ATGTGACCAAGGGGAAGGAGGTAAATGATGAAGAGGAGTGGCCCTAACACCGACCCCTGAGGAACAATCTGGGTAAGAGGGGCAGGTTCTGAATGGAGATTTCCTAACTGAACAAACTTTATGGTTGGAGAGGTAGGATGAGAACCAGAGCAGAGCAGAGCCGTCAACCCCTATGGAGGCGAGGCGTAGTAGCAGGAGTGAGTGAGAGATGGTATCAAATGTGGCGCTGAGATCAAGGAGGATGAGAATGGTTAATAGGCCAGAATCTACTGCAAGAAGGAGGTCATTGGTGATTTTGACAAGTGCTGTTTCAGTGCTATGTTTTGGACAGAAACCTGATTGGAGTGGCTCATAGAGATCGCTCCTGTCTAAGTCTGTCAAATGTAGCAGGGTTATTTTTAATTTTTTGGCAAAAGCCTTCTTCTCCTGGGATTCCCCTGTTGGAGACATATTTTCTTCCAACCGGTTAAATAAAGATACTTTGACAAAAAATGTAATAGAAATCATGTTCATTGTAATGGATATTTCAAGCATGTCTCAAATCTCTACAAGTTTATTTTAACAGCGTACTGGAATGACCTGAAACCAATGGCAGTTCTGAAAGTGGGAAAAAGAATTCTAATATGTACACCACTCCAGAAAGATGATTTTTTTTTTTTGAAAATTATCATAATCATATGGACTTTGAAGAGATGTTGCAAGAACTGCTTATTCAGAAGAAAACACCACACTGATTTGGATGAAGCATTTATGCTCCAGAGCTTGAGTACAGACAGTTGCAGCAATATCGCCGGATACGTTTATGGGAGATTCAAATGGATTTGTAGTTCAGCAGTGTCTGTTGACTTATCAACTGATACATCCTGTCTTGCTAAAAATAATTCTAAGATTTGTCTTGTAAATCTTATTTTTTTTTTCATCTGCTATAGCTCTGCTATAGCCCTAATATGACGTGTAGATTATTCCTTTATTCTCTGTTTTGAAACCATATGCAACAACTGAAGATTCAGTCACGTAGACATTTTTGCAGTACAGAACAACAACACAATAACACAGTTTCTCTCCATACCTCACTGAACACAACATAATTGGAAGGTGAACATTTACAAATGACATAACCACTGCAAATGAAACAAAATCCCACAGAAAGCCATTAACAGGTAACACACAATTAGTTACCATGTGAACTTTCAATTCCGGTGGGAGTGATTAGTCAGGCACAAGATGTTCTGCAGCGAAACAAAGCCGAAGCATATGACCCATCTGTGGGCCGATGGGGTGGAGGGTTCAGCAGGTGTATCAGCCAAGAGGGGGATCCAGGTAGGTGGGCGTGCAGGCAGGCGTTTGACACTCGTCTAACCACACGAGGCCTCGCAGGTTGACAGCCGGTGCTGCACGCAGCATGAAAAGTTACCATTTCACACAGCGAAGATGGCCTGCAGGAGATGCAGCTGCTATTTTTAAACCCCCTCAAGCCAGGCCTGAGTTTGTGTTCACCCTCCTCCCCTCTTCTTTCCTCTGCTCTCTTTTTCATTCATTCACGTTTGGTTTGAGATGAGATACCTGCTCTGCTCTGAGCGACACCTACTCTCTACAAAATATTTAACAGCATAAAATGAATTCAAATTATAGGTCTTGAGAGCTTCTTGATTTAAAAAAAATATACTCTTCCAGCAAAGGAATCCTTTTATTATATTAATTGAAACAGAATAATGAACTTGAGTTATAATTTCACTCAAAAAATGAATTTAGCTGCCCTTTAAGTCCTTTGAAGCTGCATCTCTCTCTCTCTCTCTCTCTCTCTCTCTCTCTCTCTCTCTCTCTCTCTCTCTCCCTCCCTCCCCCCCCCATTCCCTGAAGTTGTGCTTGGAGCCTAACCAAGCTGGTTGCTTGTGATTTATGTCTTAATCAATGGGGGATGCGTACATCTTTTGACAGGGCCACTATGCGCTTCTGCCATTGTGCCTTTGAATGTTATGATGCTACAGGAACTGGCGCCTGTTCTCATTTTGCAGTAATGAATGTTTCACAGAGCGTGTGAGGTTTGTACTTAAGGAGTCGGCTCAGTTGCGCTGTCTGCTGAGACAGCGATACTGCGCAGAGCCACGGGTGTCAGCAGCAGTCCAACAGAAGTGTGTCGACAACTGCGCAGAAAGAGGCACTCAAATCCCTTACTGAATCCCTTACTTAAGTAAAAATGACTTGTATCGCAACGGAACCTGTCAAACCCTTACAATCAAAATTCTGCTTAAGTAAAAGTAAATACGTATTGGAAGTAAAATGTCCAAGTATTTAGAATAAAAGTACTCATTGAGAACAATCGTCCGTGTCAAGACTGTTAAATTATTGATGCTTTAACTTGTATCTGGTACAAGTTATATTGAAAATCTCCAAAATTGGAGATGAAGGGTTTAAAAAAAACAAAAAAAACAAAAAAAAAAAAAAANAAAAAAAAAAAAAAAACTTAAATCTTCAATTTTGGAGCGTTTGGAAATAAATGAAAATCCTAGAATTAAAATAATGAAAATAATCAGAATTGGCGATAGGATGTGTACCCCAAAAATGAAGAGCTTCACACAGTTGAAGCGTTAAACGCTCCTCTACACTATAGTAAACTCTCCAACTCCAACAAAGACTTTCACCTGCCTACATTATCAATATTTAGAGTTTATCTCATCTGTCTGTCCATCCATCCATTCTCCCCACTTAACCAAGTCTAAGTTGCAAAATAACCCAGAAGTCCCACTCCATATCCATGTCCTCTGGTTCTTCCTGGGGATCCAAGTCATTCCCAGGTCAGCCCACTGGTCTCCCCCAGTCAGAAAACCTCCCCATAAGGATCCATTCAGAAAGCATCCTGATTGAAAGCCCAAACCACCTTAGCTGGCTCCTCACAAATTTTCACTTTGAAACATAGAAGACATAGAATGAAGTGCATTATGTGAGTAAAAGTACTTAGTTACTTTCTATGTCTGATTGACGGTGAGTTTTGTTTGACATAGGGAGATGAGTCAGAGCCTTAGCTTGTGCTGTGCTTGGGCTTAATGTGCTAATGCATCAGGAGCACACACACACAAGCACACACACACACACACACGCAAGCTTGCAGGAACATTCATGTGCACTCAAAGGGCGTCTTTGCACGAACTGGGAAGTACAAGCATACCTTTCAGACAGCCTGACTCAACAGCATACATTTACTTCCTTTACCCTCCTGCACATCAGTTGTCCGTGTAAGCCAGACCTCATGCAGTGCACACACACCAACACAAACACACATACACACACATGCACAATGAGGAAAGGGTGTGTGGAGATTCTTCGTCTTGTCAACAGGATGAGAAGCAGGGAGATGGAAGGTTGGGCATTAGTCTCCTCATGCTAGCTCTGGGATTTCCTCTGGAGGATAGAATAGAAAAATACAAAACCATATAAATAGATTTTCCCTGCTCAAAATACTGGTATGGCCTCAGAAGGGAGGGGGAGGGGGAGGGGGGGGGCAAGACCAAGATTTGCATTGAATTTGCTGCAATCTCTGCTCCCCATGTGTCTTCTTCTGTGTGGCTCTTTGTCTCACTAAACCGTTTTATTGTATTTTTGTCTGGCCTCCCACAGGCCAACAATGACATTAACAAAGCTGCTTGATGCAGTGTAATTTGTTGATAGGAGTTTATTTTTGTAATATAGATTTGGTGCTTGTGTCTGTGAATAGCACCCTGTTTATGGATGTTTTATGGGCATAATTTTACAAGGTTAACTGTCCTTTCTGCTTGCATGTGTATGTGTGTTTGTGCAATTTTGTGCATAAGTGGGTGCCAGTGCATGGGTAACCTTGCATATCTTGCGTGTATCCTAAAATATTGTCCGGCGGGCTGGCTGGTTGGATGGCTTGTTTGAAAGGCTGAAACTCATTGTCCTCTCTCCCCCACTGTGGTGTTTGCAGGGCGGAAAGAAGCCAGTCTGTGTGCCCATCCTACCGTCTACAGTTGGAGGACTGCCTGACTGCCGAGCAGGTGCCCACCCCAGAGCTCATCCAGGGCTATGTCAAGAAGGTACGACTTTTCTGCAAAACCCAAACCTGAATGCTTTCTTTGTTTGGACGGTCATTACAGCCAAACTTCAGCAGTAACCTGAGTCCCCACAGGGACAGGTTCATAAAGTCATACATTTATAAGGTGAGTAATAACATAATCATGAGTGTAATTTGAGCTTTGATGACACGAGGAACAGTGGTTCTGTGTTTAAAGGACCATACCACCCATTTTGCATGTTTGAGCCTAATATATTCAATTTTCATACATGTAAGGTTACTGACAATCATTTCCCAAAATCTTTCACAATCAAATATTCAAGCGATACACCCACCTTAAAAATTGATGTTTCACCTGCTAATAGTTACACAGCCTTATGAAGTCAGTCATTTAAATTTTTCCATAAACACAGGTTTTCTTTTAGGACTATATTCCCTGGTGGAGACATTCATTCTGCACTTTTTATTGTGCTTAAACGCTAAAATTATGAAACTTCGGGGAAAAAAACCCAAATACACGTCTTGTTCGTGAAGATGGATTACCTATCCCAAGAACGTTTCAAGTATGAACAAGTTGATTTTCATAGTGTACCAGAATGAACTGAAACCAATGGAGGTCTGGAAAAAGTTTTTCACTCACCGTTCCAGTAGTATGCTTTGAGAAATGATTGTCAGTAACCTTACGTGTATGAAGATTGAATATACAGTATTAGGCTCAAACATGCAAAATGGGTGGTATGGTCCTTTAAGTGAGCAGCAGAGCTTCCTTTGCTCTTTTGCTTCAAGGCAGAGCCAAATCCAGTGAATCTGACCTGTATACCATCCTGTTAGACTCCACCATCCAAGTAATGTCAAGGCACTTCCTGATGTCATCATTTGACCAAAGATGTTGATGTGAAATGAACATGACCCGAACAGCCACACATGGTTCTGTCCTTCAAAGGTGCATTTGCCAAAAAATGGTTTGCATGAGTTTATATTCTGGTCTAATACAAACCCATAGTTTGCTATCAACATCAGCAAGCCCAGCACGTCATGCTGGAGGTTCACATGCTGCTACAGCCTGAATGTTTACAACACTATAGTCATGAATAAACAACTTGGCTAAACGTGCTAGCACGCAAGCTGCTGTTGAGTGTTTGGCAACTTTGCTTGAAGCTTTCTGTGACAGAAAAACCACTTCAGCCTGACAATGAATGACCTCCAGCACGCTGGAGGAGCAACAACACAAAAAAGGAACATTTGTAACTCAATTGCCGCCTCTTCACGGTGACAAAACAGGAAAAACATGGTGGTGGTGATGTGTTTGGATTTCAGGTGTCAGGCAGAATGAAACAGAACCTTCACAACTTTTCTAACTGTGACATTTTTCTGATTTAGCAGTGTTCACTTTATTTATTTCTGGGTTCATATAAAGCTTAATATTTGAATGGCACTTTATAAGCACATTGTTTAACTGCAGTTCTACCAGTACATGTATGACTGTCTATAAAATACTATAAGCAGGGGTGCACATATATATATTTTTTTTTTCAGTCTGGGGGTCTTGGGGGAACCATCCAATGGAAACTAATCCAACATTACAAAGGAAACAATTTGATCACTGCATATTTCTCTCATTTTATTTTTTGCTGCCCCATTTTAGGAACGCAAGGGTGCATGTACACACTCCCTAACCCAACTACTGTACACACCACATGCTTGTGTGCGAGTACAGTGTATGCGGTCAAAAATCCAAAGTGCCTCTTTAATTTCAGTTATTTCCTGATGCTTAATAACATGTAATGAGGATGGCCTGTTAGTGCAGTGCTGCAGGTAGAAGCAGGATGTGGTTCTCTATCTGCAGCAGGTATTTCTCCTTTCTGCTCAGGTCAGTAAGATCAGAACAAGTGAACGTCAGGTCCCACACAACTTCACAGCAAATTCAGTTTCATTGGAATAGAACTCAGGAGAGAGGACAGAGAGAGAGAAAGAGAGAGAGAGAGAGAGAGAGAGAGAGANCTCTCTCTCTCTCTCTCTCTCTCTCTCTCTCTCTCTCTCTCTGTTTCTCTCTCAACCATGGCTGTTAGGTATGAAAATGAGCATTCAATTCAATGTGCATTTTCAATTTTAGGCCACGCATGCATACCTGCGTTCTGCTTAAAGTGCAGCTCTGACTACAAGATATATTCCCTACATGTTCACGGCTGTTAATTAGCAAACTCAGTAGTCTAACATTTCTCTATTCTCCATAGAAGAGATAAAGGCAGTTAATTGGGGCTGAAATCACATTCCTATGAACTGATAATTAATTTGGTCTGTAGTGTGTGTCATTTTCATAAATGCAGCAATGGGCTGTACAAAGCCTGCACTTGTTTTAGCTGACATTTATGAACACGCCCTACTTTCCTGCGAGGTTATTACGCTGTGTCACCATGATTCAACCTTACTGTTTAATCTATATATTACCAGGCCTTATAGCAGCCTTTCAAGTCTCATTCCTGAACCTTTCTGTACATTTTGCCCTTCCATTAGTCATGCAACCACGGTCCTGTAGGACCTCATTACTGTTGGTTATCATTTTAAATCTACTGAGCTGTTACAGGCCTTCTGGAGGAGGAGGCCATGATAGAAATCTATTAAAAAGGAAGTGGACATGGATGAGCGGTAAAGGAGCGAGGGGAGAAGTTGTTCCCTTCAGGCTCCTTCTCTCTTGGTTTCTACTTCTTTCTGGGTTTTCTCTCTTTTTTGACTCCCCTTTTCTCTCATTTTCTTTTGTATTCTTTCGCTGTCTCAATTTTGATCTCTATACATCTGCTTCTCTTTCTGTCTTTCCTTGCCTCGCTCAGTCTCTCTCTCTTTGAGGTTTTCATCTTGACCTTCAGACACCTCCTCCTGGTGCCACTTTAATAACTTAAGGGGAAATTGGAAATGTGGTCTCAAGTCAAAATTGAAATGGGTTTTCACTGCAGGCTGTTGATATTCTGGCGGCAGAAAGGGGAAGCCGCTTCCAGAATATTTTTCATCAAGTTTGTGCTCGGCATCATTTCTTTTAATGAAGCGAAATGATGCGATGCAAAGTTGCTTTTTTTGACCTCAAAGCCTCATTTCCTTGACCTGAGCTGGTTCCTTTTCAGCCAGTGCAACTCACCTGTTCATTACGATTCAGGAGTTTAGATGGGCACTAAAGACATTTATGTTTACTTCCATCAGTCCTGCATTATTACGGCATAAATGGTAAAACAGCGGATCCCAATGGTGTACATGGGACACAGCTCTTGCATGTCTATATCCACTAGTTGTAAACTAACTGTAATTTCATCTGAATGAATGAGGCCTCTTTTACACCTTGAATTAAAATGTGACCTGGACACCTTATCTGGATAATGACATCTGATGTCTTGCATTTACTCCATGCATTAAACAGCGTTGTTGTTATCTGGTTTCTGCCTGCATTGTGATTGGATCTCAGGAGGCAGACTGTTATTAAAGGACTACATTGGTGGTTTTGCATGTTTGAGGCCAATAAATACTCCCTGCATATGCTTTACATTACACTAATCATTTTCCAAAACATATTTTGCCAAATCCCTTAAATACCCCTTTCAAAATTAAATGTTCAAGTGATACACTCACCTTGAAATTTAATGTTTCAGGAGTTATGCTTGATCGTAGAAGATTTAATTTCTCTCTAAAAGCAGTCTTTTCTCTATTTTCCCTGATTGAGACATACATTTTCTTCCATGCAGCTCTGCGTTGGACCACTTAAAGTAAATAACTTTGACAAAGAATTAATGATGTGTGGTTCGCAGTGATGCATTACGTATCTCACGCATGTGTCAAGTCTCTACAAGTTGATTTTAATAGTGTATACTGGAATTAACTGAAACTACTGAGGATGCACAAGCCAGTGCATCCCTATAGTGCTGGTCCCAAGATCGGATAAATGGGGAGGGTTGCGTCAGAAAGGGCATCTGGATATAACCTTTGCTAAAGCAAATATGTGTATCACAAATCAGATTTCCATACCGGATCAGTCGAGGCCCGGACTACCAAAGAACTGCCACTGGTACTGTTGGTCAGCAGGGTGCTGGTGGAAACTATATTACCATTTACTACCATCGGTTCCTGTTCAGAGGACAAGGAGAGATGGAAACAGATGATCCCCTGTGGTGACCAAAAGATGGGAGCAGCCAAAAGAAGAAGAAGAAGAAGAAGAAGAAGAAGAAAAAGAAGAAGAAGAAGAAGAAGACTGGAATGAAGTGACACCAATGGCTGTTTGGAAGAGAGAAAATTTCAGTTTTGCCACTTCAGTAGCATGTTTTGGAAAATGGTTGGCAGTAATGTAGCCTGTACGTGGGTAGTATTTATTAGGCTCAAACATGCAAAACCACCGTTATGGTCCTTTAAACTCATCCTTGCTTCATACACAAGCTTCATCCATTTTTAAAAAAAATAATATTTGGTCATGGCGCTGTCATGCAAAATACCATTTACAACAAGTCACATCTCCCAATTCAAAAATAACTTTATTAACAAGTGCACAAGGGAAGATGAGGTTGGTCAGGTTTTCAACTTGTGAGATAACATCTCGTGAATGTGTGTGGATTACATTTACACCTGGCAAGTTTTGACTGAGATCCTATCACAATGGGAGCCACACCACATCCATATGTGGTCCAGCAGGTCGGATCGCATTCTGATTCAATTTTGCACCCATTTACACCTTGTAATAACATATGTTTTTCAGGATATAGATACCATTTTAATGCTATTTTTATTGACTATATAGGTTAAGTATGTAAGTACTTTTGATCTTGCATTTACCTATTTTGTGGTTTCATTATTCACATACATTGCAGTATGTCGTTTGTCTGTAATCTTGATGTTTGTCACGATGCTGGTCTGTCGAGCAAAAAATAAATCTAATTACAACGTGACTTCTTGCTCAAATAAGGGTTAAATAAAATGCTAATAATAACAGGACTATAAACAAATTCATTCATTACAGCCCGCTATCAGATTCTCCCCATGCTATCAACTGCAACAACATTAAACAGTCAAACATTCATCTTTCTCACCGACCGCCGGCATTACCATTAAATGAGATACAACAGTTTCTCCCTTTTATCTCAGCAATTCCATTTCAGACATGTTGGGATGGAGAATATGATGTGGAAGCACCCAGAGAGCATTCATGGATATTAAACAATATGGCTGAAAACAATGTGACTGTTTTCCAATTTAATTTCATACTGAATAACCTGCTATTTGATTTGATTTTTATTCTCTTCCCCCACCAGTGGCTCCAGATAGTGACGGATGCTGCCTTGGTGCTGCAGAGGGGGAGAACGGAGGGGAGGGAGGGTGCCGTAATGGAGAATGGCATCATTAACATTCTCTGACAGTTAACATTTCAATCTCGCTCCACTGCAAAAATCACAATATTGACATAAAATGCCAGATGACAATAAAAACAGAGGGAAAAAAATGTGAACGCTTGATTTGGGATGCGGTCCGGGCCTGACTGGGTCTGCGACCGCTCCAATCTAATTGACGACTGTATGATTGCAGAGGCTGCTGGGAAGGAACGGGGGGAGACAGATGGGGTAGAATGAAAAATAGCCAACAGATATGCTTAACTCCTTGAAAAACATTGCAGCAGAAACAATTCTATATCAAGATAATTGATCTGAAACAAATTCCAAAAGTTTGAGTACACTTCAGAAATAACTTGTGGTATATGTTCTACTTCATAAATTGTTCATATTTGCAGAGCCTAACCAAAACTGATTTTTTGAGGCCAGTAGAGATATGCATATTCTTTGTTTAACATGAACAAATATGATTCCTTCAACCTGGCTAGGAAGATTATGAACGTAAATTTTACAATTGAACAGTAAACATTATTATCAAAGGTGACAGAACATGTAAAATAACAGTAAATTCTGAACTTTCAGCATCGCTGTTAATATAAATCAGAACTATAAATACAAACAAAAATAAAAATTATGCATAATTTGCAAACTATGACATATTTACAGTATGTACTGTAGTTTCTTTTGCATATACACTGATATCAATATTTAAGTATTGTGCTGATGATCTTAATTAGATTAAATGGGCGGGCCTAATAAACAAATCATGGTAACTACACGACACCACCCTACATAAGCGCCATGATAATTGAAGCTCATACCTAAAGCTTCTCTTACGTTAATCAGCGATGGCACGTTGTAAGGTGTATCACAGGTAAAACCAATGAAGATCGGCACGTTAATGACCTTCTTTATGAGCCGTGCTTTATACTGCTTCCTCTGGTGTCGAAGCAAAACTGACGTGTTAATCTGCAAAGGAAAGGTTGATGCTAATATAAGAGAGATTTGATCCACACACTGGCACATGGGAGGTGTGTGTGGTGTGTGGTGTGTGTTGTGTGTGAGTGCAGTAGATGAGGGTTTGGGAAGGGAGGCAGTGTCAATAGAATGTGTGTGAGAGCTGATTAAAACCATTTAATCACACTGACTGATCAACTTAGTGGATTTCAATATCAAATTTATTGATCACTAACACGTGAGGCAAACACAGTAAATACAAAATGTCACTCAGATGTCATTCTGCTGAAATTTACCACTAGACTGAAACAGGTCTTCGTTTTTGTGCAGTGGGGTGTTTTATGAATCGCTTTTCTGACATGTAAATAAGGAAATATCGTATGCAAGGCTCTTTCAAGGCAAATGCTAAGAAATTCTGATAACAGGTGTTTACAAATGAGGAAACATGGTTCTGTGATGATATTTGCCTGTATGGACACATTAAGTCTGATGCTGTGTTCTATGAATCCCATCCAATAACTCCGAGTCCTTCAAAGTCACATGCAGGCTTGTGAACAATAAACACAATCAAAATCAATCCAATGTCCAAAGGGAAACTTGTAGTGCTAGCAGTATCAGAGTACAAGTACCACTCAGTCAGTACCAGTCAGAGTACCACTGACGAAGCCATTTGGATGAATAGTGAAACGTTTCAGAATTAAAAACATGAATCCAGTTGACTTGACTCAGTTTTCATACAGTATCAAAGTAAGGGTTTTTTTTTGTTTTAATTACCATTCTAGCCTTTGATTTTCTGTTTTGTCCTGCTCTCAACAGCAGATCCAGGATGCTGCAGACCAGGGTGTCATGTTTGTGGGCTTTGTTCAGGAACCCTATGGGGCACCATGCACCCGGATCAGAGAACCAGACACTCCCTCCCTTTCACTGCACTCCAGTCCCAGCTCTGTGCTTGGCTCCCTGGATAGCTGCAGCCCATCAAACCCCTCAAGCCCCAGGAACTACGGAGAACCTGGGGTTCATCATGACACGGTGGACAAAGAAGGGAATGAGGGTCTGGGGGCCTCATATGAGGCACCAGATGAGGAGAATGATCCATGTAAGAGCAATGGGAACCATTCAGGAACCAGGGTGGAGGGGAGTCGGGAAGGGGCTGTTTCTCCAATATCAGAGGGAGATCTGGAACACAGCGAGGAACTGACGGAGGAAGGCTCATTGACTCACAATAACAACAAAGCTGGTGGCACAGAGACGAAGGAAAGGCCGAGATACCGCCTGAGGAGAGGCAATGGTGAGTGGTTTCCAAGGTTATCATCGCAAACTAAAATTAGAAGATTATGTGTTAGCAACAAAACTGACAAAACTATGAAGGAGGGAGGATCATTTTGGCATTACACTGATTGGCCTGATGGGAGCGCTTTAATTGAAGGTCAAAATTTCAACATTTACAAGTCTAAATGACATGAGACCTGCTACACAAATCCAGCGACACTTACAAATTATACAGATTGGCCTTCTGAGAGTGTGATAATTAAAGGTCAGAACTTCAGAGTGTGAGAAACCCTCTTCACCACGGGATGTGGTTTCACAAAATCTGGAAAGATTTTTTACAGGATACTTGCAACATTTATTATGAACCCTGATTTTTCTTATCTTAACATTTGCCAAGTCAGGCACATTTTGATGAAAATATGCTCTGTGCTTCATGTTTGTGCACATTCATACCTGTTAGTTGCCTCATCAAACTGAAGACCAGCAGTTAACCGCCTGAGTCAATCTAGACCAGTATCTAAACTTCAGCTCCTAATCAATAGCAAGAATCCATATCTCTGTCTAACTTTGTGCTTTGATTTTATTTTCAGCCGTACCATTTGGCTAATTAAATAAAGACATGGTGCCATAATTGCCTCTTGAAACACTTGGCATCTGCGGAGGTGTCATTTCCTGCCATTGCATCAATGTGTTGCCTTAAGATATAATCCTCTCTATCCCTTACACAAAGGGAATCTTCTTTTAGCCTTACTACATACAAATTCACACTCATAGTTGGAGAAGCGTTCAAATTCACCGCAACAGTTTGTTCAGGTTTTTCAGAAACAGCACAGTTAATGTCTCTTTTTTTTTTTGTTTTAATCTATCCAAAAGTATACTGCTTGTAGCTACACCTCTGTTATTCACAATAAGTGAAAGTTGTTTAAATTAGCATGGGCATTTATATTTTTGGCTTTATTTGAACACTTTGGATTAACAGATGGAAACCCCCCCCCCCCNACCACCACCACCACCACCCACCCCCATCTCCTCCTCTCACAAAACCTATTTGTAATATAGTATGTGTCAGTAGAATGTGCAAACTGTGCACTGGACACACCTCCTAATGGGAGTGTTAATGTGTGTGTGTGTGTAATGCATGTATATGTGTGTATTTGTATCATACATACAAGGAGCAATGTGATTGAGTTCAACGCGCACATAGGTGTTGAGTTATGAATGTACTCCTTTGTCTGCTCATACCTATTTTGTGTTTTTGTTTGTCGTACGTGTACATTTATACATGTGTGCGTGTGCCAGTGGGTGTGCGGTAACACACACTTGGTAACACAGTCAACCACAGCCCACTAGTCCATCTGGGCTTCCCGACGGTGCGTTTTGCAGGGAGATAATCACCCACTGCCTCGTCCTCTACCTCCCTCAGCTTCATAACGTACTCTACCCCCACCTTCATCCCCCTGAATCTCCACACAAAAGCCAAAAACACCAGAATAGCAGCCAGTCATGGTGGTAGCAGAGTGTGCCAAACTCCCATGTCCCTCTCTACTAATGCCCAGTCTGCCGAGGAGGCCCATGAGTCTCAGCTGCTGCTGGCTTGTCCGCAGTAATCCTCAGATCTTGAGGTGAACGCCTTGCAAGTGTTGGCAGAGAAGCCAGCCTAAGCCTGTAGTTTACAGCCCAAAGAGAAACGCTAAAGCTCTGGATAGGAGCTGAGCCCAATAAGTTTGGAGATTTAACAGCTCAGATGTGTGAGGAAATAGTATTCTGGAGGGAAAACAAACAGAAAATGTAACATGGCATTGACAGCTGTGCAATCATGAGAAGTCGTCATGAAACCAAGGTGAAAATGTATAAGAAGCTCACCTGAAGGAAGAAAAAAAAGCAAAGATGACAATATTGACATGCAACAACACTTTCAATATTTTATTACATGAGATAGTTGTTCTGATGATGCTAGGTGTCTGAGATCTTCAGCATCTTGTTTGGGGCGCACAGGGAGACGGTTCAGCTGCTTGGATTTGTGCAGAAATAAGTATTATCTTAGCCCTGATAGGATCCGCATTCGCATCTCTTGGATTATGGGAACAGACGATCAAATAATGACAAGTGTTGCTGCATGCTGCTTAGATCACAGCGGGGTTATTGCTGCGACCCTTGTTGTCTGGACAGCTTTGGAAGCAGCATGCTTTCAGCGTCCTAACAATACTCATGCACTCATTTTCTTGTTAGGCATCTCCACCAACAGCAAGATTCTGATTAGCTGCACAGATTTCACTCTGAAAGGCTTAACTGTCGTCTGTTAATATAATGAACTAATGAGATTTGATTTAAAAGACACATATTGGGTGATGTGTATACTTTACTTCAGCATGTCTGTGTTCTGTCCACTTACTTAAACCTATAAATACAAGTTTTATAGTGAATTAAGTAAGACTTTTACAACCCCAGGACAGAAATGATAATAATTCTGTGAAGGGTTGATAGAGATGTTGTTCAGTACCAATAACTTAATTACGTTGCCATCCGGCAGCATTTATAGCCTTCTAACCTTGAGCCTGTTATCAAGCTAAAATGCAAATGAGCATGCATTATTATTATCACTCAACGGTGATATTGTGTCTCCACTGGTTACAGGCCAACATAGCACAAAGGGAGAGGAGGGGACACAATTTTACGAGATTCATGCTGATTGTTGATAGAGGTTGTTAAAGATTTATAGATAACATAATGGCCCTTTAATGACCTGTGATGCTCCTGATAATAAAAACTATCTGCTCTACAGCAGTATGGAAACTGTTATATATTAATGGTTCAAACAGCTTATCTCAAGTTGAATTTAAAGGGGACATATTATATTTTTGCTTATTTTTTCCTAATTTTCATATTGTGACAGTAGGCAGTATGTTGAACATCATCAAATTTGTAAAACTTAATGTGGACACCTATAGAGGTGCATCTAGCGAGTCAAATCCGCAGACCCTGAACTACCCTGAACATTTCATTTCTGATTGGTGCTTTACTTCTGCAACCTGTTGATGTCAACATGTAATATATGTGCGTTTACCTGCCTAGACACCTAGTTAGACACCTTACAAAGTACAAAGCTAGGGAGCGAGCATTTGAGTCCACATTTTGCTGTATATGGGGGTTGTCAGCACAGACCTGATGCAACCAGTCAATCAGAAGAGAGCAGCCTTTCCAGGAGGGGGGCCTTAAAGTGACAGTATCAAAAAATGTTGGTTTTCACTCTATATGCACAGCGGTGCTGCAATAAGGATGGGGGTAGAAGCTGATTGGTACTCCAAAGGCTTTAAAATTGAGTCCTAAATTAAATAACATGGAAATCTTTATTATATGCTTATCTCCTTAAAAATCTTCATTTTTAGTATATAGTAGTTACAGTCATCAGATAAATGGAGTAAAGAGTACAATATTTTCCTGCAAAATGTAATGGAGTAGGAGTATGCAGCAAAATAATAAATAAATAAAAAATGGAAATACTCAAGTATAAGTACTTCAAAGTGGTACTGAATAGCACTGCTCAGAAGTGAATATGGGTATAGCAAATCATCTGAGCTAAATAAAAGTTAGAAAAGTAACTACTACACCCCCCCCCCCCNCCCCCCCTTCCCTTCTGCTGAGTTACAGCTGCTTTGCTGCCATAATAATGGTGTAATTAGACAGTAATTACCTATAATGGAACTATGGAAAATAAATATGGAAAATTATGAACTGTAACTGCTAATATCATGAGAATAACAGAAGCCTGGCAGTGTGTTTCTTGCTTCTGGATGTGTTTTTTTTTTTTTTTTTTTTTTTTTTATGTCAAGATATTACGAATCCGACCACCGTATGTAATAGTCCTATTAGCAGCAATGGCATCGGCTATATTGAATGTGGTTTAATGTTGTTACTCATCTTATTACAATGTGATTAGAGAAAATAAGAGTGTCACCAAAAGCATTACCGCGTCTTTAAATCAGTTAGTACACACGAGGACATTTTTCGGAACACTCTGCCTTATGACCTGCTGGAAACTTGCCGAGATAGAGACAGGAATCGTGGGATAGACCCTGACCACACAGGCTGTAGCAATACATCATCTTCTGTACATAAACCCGTTTATATGATCCAAATCACGACAATGCCGACACGATTCACAGTAGCAAAGTATGTTGTTTTGGCGGTTGTGGCATGTTAATTGGGAAGTTATTTCATCCAAGATTTGTTTGCCATATTGTCTAGTTGTAACATGGGTAACACGGGATGAAGTGGGGATGACGAGATGGTGGGGTTCGTGGGTGGGAGGGTGTTTGAATATTCTGCTGCGATTCCACTTTTCTCAAGAGTGACAAATGATAAGATTTGGGGAATTTAGTAGCCAGCTGTCACATCAGTCAGACGGGCCAGAAAAGAAATGGTTATAAATGATTCATTCTTCCTGGGTGTCTGCCGGACGGATGGACGAAGGGAAGAACCAAAGCGACTGAGCCATGACACCCCTTCCCCACCGCCGCCCCCTCCATCTCCAAGTGTGTCTGGTGTGTGTATGTGTGAGTGGGTGGGTGGGTGGGTGGCAGTGCTGCACATTCTGCCCATCCATCTGGTTCATTGGGAATGACAGTCCGGCATTTGCATTCGAAAGAAAGGGGAAAATGTTACCAGGCTGGATTTGAGTTGCTTCAGCTGAAATTGAACTCACGTCTCACATTATATGGGGCCAAGAAAAGCAAATATTTCACTCATTCCCATCACAATAAATAAAACTCTTTCTGCGGTGATTTACTGGGATATAAGCAAGTAGCAGTCACATACCATGGGCATATTTCCATGCTTGTTTGCTCCGCTGAGGCCCGTTGCATTATGTATATTTCTGCTTGATGTAAACAACAGCTATCTAGAGAGCTTTTAATGCATTATTTAAGGTTATACTATGAATTACCTTGTTTACAATAAAATAGTCTTTTTTTTTTTTTAAAGTTCTGACTCAGCATTCACTTCTGGAAAACATTAACAGAAATATGATGATATTGTCTGTTATGAATATGATGTTGCTTCTGATTCATGTGAGGTTTGTTGTTGAAAAAGAACCAACAGAGAAAGAGGCAGCATCCTTGAAAAGGATTTTCTGTGTATCTGTGTCATCAGCATGGGGTAAGACATGTCTTTGTCTTTCCTTTTTTTTTTCAGTTTTCTCACCAGTTTTACACCTTGTAGGTAGAATTTACTGTATATGAAACAAGGAAGTACACAAATTTGATTTTGACCATGAAAATTTCAGCTGTGGCCAAATTTTCTTTGGCCATAAAGCTTGGCCATTGTGTGGATGCATATCTCAGAGGGAATAAATGCACTTCCAGTGCCTTGTTGCTCATGGTGTGAACTACCAAGCCCCTCATATTTCTTTTGGAGGAAAAGTGGATATTGAGGCCACAAATTAGGATTTTTGTTCCCATGCCTTATTAATATGTGCACACATTTTATAATTCATTTCCTCATCTTAGTTAATCATAGCCGTGTATTACCATTTCTTTCCTTCGTTTTAGCTAAATCGTGCCCGTGTTTTACCAATTCATTCCCTCTCTTTAGTTAAATCATGGCCATGTTTTACCAGTTTTTAATTTGTTTTATTACTTTAACTCCTCCCCTTGAAAAAACTGCAGTCAAGCCAACCAGTGATCACACACTTTGGAGGTCAAGCCAGTTGTACCTAGAAATTGCGTACACACTTTCTGCTGAACCTTATGGTACACGCTTTGAAAAAGCCAGAGGCTGTTGGAAGTAATTGTGCGCGAATGTATTGTACTTTGTCACAATCAACAAAATGTTCCAAAAAACAGACAGTACAGGTTTATTAAAAACAGTTACTGCTACAAGAGTGCACTAATTTTCGAAAATGCCGTCCAGGTTAAAATTCTGGACAGACATATTTTTGACATTCTCTAAAAAATTAGATTTCCATAAGTTGTTGATTAAACTGGCACGGTTGGATTCAGAACATTCCAGACTATGAGCACACACGTTATGATCCATTTTAACTGTCACATTTTGGAGTAATTAATAGGCAGCTGGCTTGACCACAGTTTCTACAAGGGGAAGGGGGGCAAGAGTAATTTAAAAAAGGGACAATTTTGTAAAACGTGGCCAGGATTCAACTCAAACAAGTGAACTAATTCATAATATCCATTTTATTTCCCTGATGTCAAATGAGAGGCTCTGCAGTGGAGACGTGGTTTGTGTTAAAAAAGTAACACAAAAGTTACCTGTAGCTGTAAAGAGAGTGTTTGCATCTTTTGCCTTAAATGCATAGGATGTGTCTTTAGTGACCCAGGACCACATTATGCACCTCTAATTCATTCATTTATTTAAAATAAGCCCTCAATCCCATGCTGTTCCTCAAATGTTTTGTTTTTAACAGTTTTATGGTTTTAAGCTGTCAAAATTGTTTAAAATAGTTGTTTTTCTAATGTTTTTCTCTAAAACATGAATAGGATCAGTAGGGACCCAAGGTATGTAAGAGTGTTTTTTTTTTTTTTTTTTTTTTTTTTTTTTTTTTGTTTTTGTTTTGTTTTTTTTTATTCCTGGTTTGCAGATAGCAGGTAATAATTGTGTTTTTAACTTTTGGCTGTGCACACGGTAACACTGTAGTATCACTGACAGTATGAACAAATGCTGAAACTAGGAAGAAGAAGACTGTTTATGCAGCTAGTTTACTGTTACAGAAAGATGGCGCAGCAGCATGAAATAGGTTCATGCAGAGCAGCCCCTTGCTATGATTTTTGATGGCTTTGATGACAGCATCTGTAAGTCATTGGAAAAATATAATATGGCAAAAAATGTTTTTTTGTGGGTCTGTTATTGTTCATAAAATGTTCTGAAAAGTTTACAAACAAACATATTTCACTTTGTAGCTCAATTTGAGTTGCGTAAGTTGCAGGTCTCTAACAACCCGAGGTACGAATGTTTGGAAAACAAGTCGTACATTTAAGGGTTAAAGGAACAGTTTATGCACCGATTCTGACTTAACGCTCCAGACGGCTCTCTGCATTGAATGCACAATGACACCACTGTCTGTCAGCCAACTGTTTACCAGGCCATTCTTCATGGCTTCTGGCAGATAAAGAGGAGGAAAGTGCTCTTGCAGATGGAGCCAAATTACACTTTGGATTGTGGCCAAAGAGTAATTTGGTACAGCAGTAGATCAACAAGCAGACAGTAAACTGTGGGACTTACACAAAGGAAACATTTGTAATGGCCCAACCTTTAGTGGGTTAAATCAATGTCAGGATTTGGTTTTCTGTCAATTCCCAGCAGCAACAATCCTTATGTGGGGTATCGTTTTCTGTCATGTCTCAACAGGAGCAGAGCTGCTCGCGTTGTACAACCATCCGACGGTCCGAGAGGGTCACGTGAAGTACTACACTGTCAAGGTGCCGCTGCGGGTTCAGAACTGTGACGAGGGAGTCAAAGGGGTGGAGGCTAACTGGCTGGATCACATGACACAGCACTTCAACAATGGAGCCTCATTGGTCGATGGATATTTCCATCTGGGCAATGCCAACGGTAAGTCGCTGTGACTCGCTGTTTACGTAGAACACCAATGGCTCCCAGAAAACAAAGCAGGAGGAAATTTCTCATGAGGAGTAAAACTTTCATTATCTGAGCTTAGTGTTTTATGTTATATATTACATACAATAAACAGGATGAGAGGTTTTCTTATGTGAGATGCATTTTATACATTGCTGATTGACAAGACTGACTTGTCAATCAGCAAGTGAGTGAGTGAGTGGTGAGTGTCATTGGCTGGTTGGTTGGTTGGTTTATTGATTAATTGGTTGGTTCATTGGTTAATTTACTGAGTGAGTGACTCTCCAGAATTGTATCTCTGGAGTTTCTAGTAAGATACTTTGGACACATTAATTGATTAAAGGACCATACTTGTGGTTTTGCATGTTTGAGCTGTTACTGGAGTCATACATTTTAATTTGTTTTGCCTTCCTTCCTTGCAGATATTGGTTTACTTAATTCCAGTATGCTATAAAAATCAACTTGTAGATACTTGAAAGATTCACGGCATAAGTAATCCATCACAGTGAACAACTCTGTTGTTATTGTTGTTGAAGTTACTTAAGTTCAGCATTTTAATGCAGTTTAAAGCACTGAGTGATCAGAGAATTCTCCAGAAAATAGGAAGAACAACCATGCCTTCTATATTTGAGCATGCTTGTTAGCAGGCAAAACATTGAATTTTAAGATCAGTGTACCACCTGAATATTTGATGTTGAAAGGCTAGGGGATTTGGCAAAATAACAGAAAAACTAAAATATGGTTTTCTGCTTTTAAAAATGGTTGGCAGTAATATAATGGGTATGCAGGTAGTATTTATTGAGCTCAAACATGCAAAACTACTGAGATGGTCCTTTAAAGTTAAAACTGACACAACTGCAATAAAGCCTCTAGGACCCATATGCAATGGTGTGGGTCATCAGGATCAGGATTTAGAACCTACATTCTAGAAAATACTCAGAATTATGAACACATTTATACCACCTTAACAAGCTCTTCATTATGGATATCATACTTATTCATCATCGACCATTATTGTTAATGTCCTAAGGTTTTCTGTTGAATTACTTGTGGAAACAGTAACATGGGAGTAGAACAAATGTCTCATCTTATGAGACAAAAAACACCTTGAATGATCTTACAAATAGCTAACATACCAAAAAGAGCAGTGGGAATGTGGCTGAAATAAAGAACAAAGGTAGTGTCTCAAAACAGATTTAAGGTGTTCGCAGTCCTTTTCTTTCTGTCTTCTTTCAAAGTAATTTGAGTTACAATGCTAATGTCATCCACCATGTGCTGCAAAATTCACACATCTATGAAATTAACAGTCAATGGCAGGCAAAGTCCTGATGCACCTTACACTGTGTAGCATCAATTGTGCACAAACTGGCCTTAGCTTACAACAACAAAACAACTCGACTATTACATTTACATAATACTCACACGTGATCCACACAGTGTTGCCCCCTGCAGGGTCAGGGTCAACATCTGTACTAAACACACACTGAACTCCCAAACATGTGACTATCAAATGTTTTGTGTTTCATTATTTTTTTTTATACAAATTACCACTGATCAAGAAAATTGTAACCAGTGTTAATGATCATCCAAGTTCTCATTTTTAATCTGACATGATAGTTTGGTCATTTGAACAGCAAATTAAGCAGAAAGCCTGTGAGAATTGTTGGTGTAGCAAGCAAAGATGATAAGTCCAAACAAAGCTGATAACCTTTGTACTCTAAGGACGAGAGCAAAAGTCCTTATCTCACATTATTTTTTAAACAAATTATCATCAATCAAGAAAATTGAAACCAGTGTCAATGATCACATTATTTGCCTATTAATTACTCCAAAATGCGACAGTAAAAATGGATCATATGTGTATGCTTATAGTCTGGAATGTTCTGAATCCATCTGTGCCAGTTTAATCTACAACTTATGGAAATCTCAATTTTTAGGTAACGTCAAAGTATGTCCATATAAAACTGAAATCTGAATGTCATTTTTAAAAAATTAGTGTACTTCTGACAGACAATTCCCATCCTCTGTTCTCTCAATTTGAGAGGTTTTGCTCTGGGAGGTGCCATAGGGTGCCTTTGGCAATGAAGAATGTTTTTAAGAAGTCTCTTTATTCCAAGTGCAATAAGCGTTTTATACAACGCATATTAGGACCATATAAGACAAAAAAAAAAAAAAAAAAAAAAAACAATGAGGGGGGGTATTATTTCGAGTTTTTAAACTCACAAATTTGCAAGTTTTACAACTCGATAAATTTCCAGTTTTAAAAGTCTGTGTGCTTATGATAATTTGATATTTTTGCACGAAAAGCACAAGTATTTCTTTATTGCTAAATCTGATGGAAAAGTATAATTTAATAAGGTCACGTATTCACAAAAGAAAACTTACAAATTTAAAACTGGCAAATTTGTGGTTTTTTAAACTCGCAAATTTTCAAGTTTAAATGATGATGATCACTTTTAAAAATTTCTTTAAAATAATTTATTTTTTTTAACAATGAAAAAGGGAAAATAATGAGAATGGGACTGGAACTGCCTCATGTTGTGACTATGCATACAGTACTTTTCCATTGGATTTAGCAATAAAGTTCCTTTTGCGTAAAATCATCTAATTATCATAAGCATACGTACTTTTAAAACTCGCAAATTTGTGAGTTTGAAAACTCGCAAGAATGTCCCCCTCGTTTTTTTTTTGTCTTATATGGCCCTAATACACCATCATAGTGTTAAACCCTAAAAACTTATCTGTAGATGTTATTCAAGCACTCTATGCACTTCATGCTTTTAATACTCTTTTATGCTGTTTTTAGTGTTTTATTTGTCCTGCCTTTAATATGTTAATAATGCCTGTTTGTAAACACTTGCGCTGTGATATATATTATATTTTATGTTGTCATGTTGATTTTATGCCTTGCTGAGACACATTTGCAGTATGAGTGGACAATTAAGTTCTGTTCTATTCTATTCTACCGTCACCAGGTTTTTGTGTTTTCGTCTGAAACGTGCTGTATTAAAATTGATGTGATGTGAGATAAAGGCCACATCAGATGTTGTTGAGTCCTACACAGACTCAAGAAGCACTACCACTCCGATTTTCCAGACATTTAAAGAAAAATGGAGGCTCTTCACTGCTGTTCTGTCATAAGTGATGTATGAACACATGATGGTAGCTGAGATAAGGACAAAGCAATTCTTCATCAGTGTGATTCTCCCTGTCTGGGATGTTCTCGAAATCGGAGCTCATGCAGTTGTTTGGCGACCCCTTTTAAACTATTTCCTGTTTGGGTTCTTTTCCATCAGCCCCCCGAGGCTCTGTGCTCAGTTCTGACACCGGTAAAATAAGCCAGACAGAGTAAATAAGAGTCGTAATTCATTAATCTGGGAAAGTGAACGCCTCAGCAACTCTGAAACACAGATAATTAACCTGATAACAAATTGGTGCCTCCTTGCATATTTAATGTCCTGACATTGGAGTAATGAAGTATATCATTATGATTCCAGTTTTTCTGCCTGTTAGAGTCCTCGAACATATTTAGCATATTTTTGTCACATGCTGCTAACATTTGCACTGCTTGAATACTGAAATCATTGGTTAGGAAGCAGAGGGGAAATTCAATGTTCTTCAGATGAAACTGTCTCTGCTTTCACGTGTGGACTGATTTCAGCTCATGAATGCTGGAAAACTTTATCGAGGTGAAAGTTATATTTTGTGGAATTTAGTCTCATGAGAGCAGCATCGAGTTTGTTGATAGAAGCTAATTACATCAAACAGCAATTCAGCTCTCAAGCTTTAGAATCCGTGTCTATCGCTGCCATCTCCATATTTAGCAGCTTCTTTGAGGCTCTGAATTCACGATGAAACGCTCTATGGAGAGACCATCTCGAAATCATAAACATCAAGGACACGCTTGACAGCAAAACAGCACGTTAAAGGATGTGGAGCTGCACAAAAACATTTAGTTTGACTGCTGAGCATAATGACAGCGACATATTTTGAGCTGCAACATGCTTCAGCCTGTCATATGCTGATGCTTACACAACACATGAAGTCAGTGTAATTGTGTCAAGTGTAATTGTTTCTGTTAAGGTGAAATTTTTTTAAATTTTTTTTTTACTTTTATGCTTATACTTCATTACTTTATCTTAACCAGAGGAAGTGTTAGGCCAGTTTCCCGTGATAAGATCGGTGTGCTGAGCTGGGTGTTCTGTTATTGTGTGTTGGGAGTCGAGCGGTGACTCCCATCCTCGCTGCATGCCACCCTGAGCAATGAGCACCGCTCAGATTTTCCACTTCAAGTTCAACCAAACTCAACTTTGACCTTTCCAATGCACAATCAGAGAGAGAGAATATACACTACAAGCTAGGTTTGAGGCCACTCCCAGCTTTAGCATGAGCAGACTGTGTAGAAGTTAATCCCAAAATGATTTGGGAGAAGGCAGACAGCAGCTATTGAATAGAATGTTAAAACACATCAGCAGGGAGTTGGAACACAACTGGACTGCTGCACTAATACAGACTGGGCATGCCTTCATTAAAAATAATTTTCTTAAAGGACCATACAACCCATTTTGCATGTTTTAGCCTTATATATTCAATTCAACCGTATTTCAGCTTTCCTGATATTTTTCAAAATCTCTTAATCTTTCAAAATCAAATATTCAAGCANCCGTATTTCAGCTTTCCTGATATTTTTCAAAATCTCTTAATCTTTCAAAATCAAATATTCAAGCAACAATGTTTCACCTGTGCAGCCTCTGAAGTCATGATCATTTAAATTTTTTGATAAACACAGGTCTTCTTTTGGGACTGTATTCCCTGGTGGAGACGTACATTCACTCTGCACTTTTTGTTGCACTTAAATGCTAAAATTATGAAACTTCAAAAAACCCTGAATATAAGTGTTGTTGGCGATGATGGATTACGTATCCCAAGAACGTTTCAAGTATCAACAAGTTGATTTTAATAGCGTACCAGAATGAACTGAAACCAATGGTGGTCTGGAAGGTAGGAAAAACATTTTTAATTCACTGTTCCAGTAGTATGCTTTGGGAAATTATTGTCAGTAATGTTATGTATATGAAAATTGAATATATTACACTCAAACATCCAAAATGGGTGGTATGGTCCTTTAAGCCATAGTGGCTACACAATATGCTCTTGTTGAAAATTCTTCTTGAAATTCTTCTAATTAGTTACATTTATATATATATATATATATAATTTTTTTTTTTTTAAATCTGGGGGTGGCCTCAAACTCCTGGCCTGTAGTGTATAACGTAAGCAGTCGTGATGCAGCAATGGAAGAGAAGCTCCAACCTGCGCAGAGCAATTTTCCGAGTTATACAACACAACTTTAAATAATCAATAATAATTTAAATAATCTGGACAGAAAGGCGATTGCATGGTGGAATGTCAGTAGACAAAGCTTCCAGGTTTAATGTCAGCTGACATTTAATCTACAGTCATATTGGTTGTGTCAACCCAAGATGCTTTTTTGCTACAGATGCACTCCCTTCTATACGCTGACTAAGGCGCAGGCATCAGAGAGGAAGCAGCGAGGAGAGCATTCTCTGTGGCTTATCATGTGAAACCAACTTTACTAAGCGTGTATTTTGTTTCTCAGTATCTCACTTCACGTTTAGATATGGTAATTGCTAGTATGACTACAACCTTATGCTACAGGCCATTTAATATTACACAGATTTCCATGTTCTTGTTTTCTTCTTGGGGTCTGTTTTGAAACTTTACAATGCTTTAACACATTGATCCACTTCTATTCTGTCTTGCTGCAGCACCACTGTGCACGCTGAGTAAAAACAGGGCATATTTGGTGCTGCCTCTTTAAAGGACCCTACCAGTAATTTTGCATGTTTGAGCTCAATAAATACAACCCGTTTACATGTTACATTACTGCCAACTGTTTTCCAGAACATAAAACTGTATTTTAGTTTTCATGTTATTTGGTCAGATCTCCTGATCTTTTGAAATCAAATGTTCAGGTGATACACCCACCTTAAAATTCAACGTGGTACCTGCTAACACATGCACGATTGTAGAAGGCACAGTCATGCTTAATTTCTCGGTAAAAGCTGTCTACTCCTTGGACTATATTCCCTGGCCAAATACATTTTCCTCCATGTCGCTCCATGCTGGATCAGTTAAATTAAGTAATTTTGAGAAAAATAATAACAGCATGTGGTTTGCTGTGATGGATTACTCCTCTCAAACATGTTTCAAGAGTCTCCAAGGTGATTTTTAGAGCCTAGTGGAATGAACTGAAACCAATGGCTGCCTGGAAAGTAGGAAAAAATTCTAATATTTACTACTTCATTAGTATTTTTTGGAAAATGTATGCGGGTTGTATTTATTCTGAAACATGCAAAGTCGCCAGTATGTTCCTTTCAGGCTCTCTTCCTGGAAGCACGTTGTGTTCTGACTTCAGGGTCTAAGGGTTTGTCTTACGGGATTGTTTAAAGCATAAACCTCAAGTTTGGGAAGTTTAACAATGTTCAACGCATACTCCCTTTTATATTATACTCAAAAAAGATGAGGGAAAACAACAAAAAGCCTGATATGTCACCTTTAATGCATGGCTCCAATGGATGGAGGAGCTGCGTTTGAAGTTCCTTGCTCACAGGCAAACTAATGGTAATTTCCCGGGGGGGGGGGGGNGGGGGGGGGGGGATTTATATCATAAACATTATGATATCATAAATATCATAAAACTTTAACAGATTTGTAATCAGTCATCTATACATTACTATGGCTATACATTAACAATTATTCATGAATGTTATTCTTATGAAAAGCCTGCAAATTTGTCATTGATTAAAATTAATTACCCATGCAGCTCAGAGTTTTTGAAGCCTGAATTGTAAATTGGGACTTACTTCGTCATGAATTAGACAGACATTAGATGTCCAGATGCTCAGTGGGTTAAGATACACACATTAAAACACAACACTAGATTTGGATCCAAATATGGACTCTATCAGCTTTGAACTAATTAATAGGGAAATACTTCCAAAAAAATTTCTTTTTTTAATGAACCACATAGTCTAATAGCCATAATCTTGCGTTGATTTTAATTACAAAAACTATATTTATCTATTTACTGCTATAATATATAACAGAATAACTGAAATGTGCAGGGGAAATCATATGTAGTGGGTTTTAATTATTATTTTTCTGTGACCAGAGGCAGTGGCCCACGATAGGCTGTTATTTAATATCTGATAAACCCACACAATATAAGCAATAACAGGATAATCCTCATATAGACCATTTCTAAAGCAGCGCTTCAGGGTAATTGGTTGGTTTTGAACAGTTGCTTCTTATTGATCTTTATGCTTTCACCTGGCTTATATTCATACATTTGAAGAATACCCTTATTTTTATTGGTGAAATAAGATTTTTCATTTTGCAAACCTAATATAACATTTTTATTACACATTGTAAAAGGCATGAAACTAATAGAAGTTATGGGAAAATTTTGAGGAAAATATGATAAATTATTGGTATTCTGAAAAGCAAACAGTTTGTGTGTTGTTGATGATTGTATTACCGTTGTTGGCCTGGAGTTTGTAGTTTATCCACCTTTTGTTCTGACACATGAATTATATTCCTGTAATCTGTCTGCTGCTCTGCTTTTCTCCTAAATACTAAGCTACCTTTCTATTGTGTATGACTGTCGGCTGTCTGGTGGGGCTCAGAGGGATGCACACACACACACACACACACACACACACACACACACACACACACAAATTCACCATGTCCTCATGCTCCTTCTAAAGATGGGTTTCCATGGTGAAGCTGGGCGAGAAAGCATCAGGGGGCATTGTTTGCATACATGTGTGTCTGCATGTGTCTGTGTGTGTGCACGCACATGCATGTGACTGTCTGTGTGTATGACAGATCGCTCAGACAGGATAAGTCCCGTCTGGTATCGCAGCATGGTTGCTGTGAGCGGAGACCTCGCCGTAGCCACAGGGTCGGATATTACAGCGATATTGAATTTACAGATCCTAAGCTGCACGCCGGCCCCAGTGTCATAAGACACGCATTAAAGATTCATACACAGTTTGGCACTGCCTGGAAACACAAACACACATATCAATACACTCACACACAGGCCATACAAAAACACACAACACACTTAAAAACGCACGTCTGCATTAAGATCACAGCACCTCCCTGGAGCTGGAAAGCAGGGTGGGGGGGTAGCAATTGTTTACTATAGAACTGCCAGTAATATGTTGACGGAGTTTGCCTTTGTTACTTTTTGTATAGCTTGAGCTATCTCTAGACCCGCAATAAGGATTTGTAGTCCTGGTTGTGAGGCATTGAGCTATTCATATGCAAGACAGTCAGCCCTCACTGGTTTCTAAATTTGGGTAAAGCCAATGAAGGCAGAGAAAGAGAAAGAAAGATTCACGGAATATGAAATTCCAATAAGGTATTACTGACTGTGAAAAGAAATTCTGGGAAGGGAAATGATGTGCTTGTGTTTCTTTGAGACAAAGGAGACGTGGAAATAGAACTCACCGCTAATGTTTGTCTTCATCTGTGTATGCATGTGTTTGTGTGTACCTGTGTGTATACACAGGTTACATACATGTTTCTGTGCTGTTGCTGTTGTGTCTCTGTAGGTTGACTTCTTTTTTTAGATGTATCCCTCTTACCTCTGGGTGTGTTTTCTGACTCATATCCAGACCAAGATTTTTTTTGGAGAGGGTCATTACTGTTGGCTCCCTCTGAACTGTGAAATGTTCTAAATATTTAAACATAGAAAAATGGTGATTCTTTTTTATTATTTTAATGACTTTGGTCATGATACCACGAAAAAGCAATAAAACCCAGTCTTGCCTGGGGGGCAAGGCATGTATAAATGCAGCAGCACCTCCAAACAATAAGTGCATCTCACTGGAGAAGATCCATAATAATGCAGGGTTTCATCAAAAGTGTTTCTGAGCTATTGGTTCACTTTCATGGTGAGAACTCACCATGAACAGTAATATTAAAGCGTATTTTTGCTGAATAATTCTGCATCGGTTCTCTTGACCACACCCAAGTTTGAGAACCGCTATAGACAAAGGTGAAATCTGCATTTGGCAGACCTGAGGGCTGTACCACGAAGCAGGTCCAACAGAGCCAGGGTTTCTTTGCCTTAGCTGGCTCGACAAAGCCTAAAACTCCAGTCAGAGATAACGGGTACCACAATGGTGGTTATCAACCGTCTTTGTCAATCCAGGCTTTCCTCATCAAGCTTTGTGCGCGTTCCCATAAAGGGGGTGTGTCGGCCTCATTTACCTCTATTACCAGACAAAATGGACCAATCAGAGCTGTTTATTTCAGCCAGGAGGAGCAAAGTTATCATGCAGCGTTATGAAGATTTCAAACACATCGTAACTGCTAAAAGCAATGCCGTTGCTGCAAATAAGGCTAGGGAGGAATGCTAGCAGAAAGTTGCTGATAGTTTATGCATAAGTTTTATGTAATTTACCACTCAATCATCTCAATGCCACCGTTTATTCCTAACGTGATGCTGCACATTCTACAGTTCTGACACTTTAAACCTGATGCAGCAGATATAAATATTATACTAAGAATTGCATTTAGGTCTGACACTGTCCCATGTAGGACACAACAATCACTAGTTTTTGGCCAAATCAAAGTGAAATTAATTTTATTAGTTTGTCGACCTAATCAAATTTTTAATCGGCGTTCTATCGGTGCTGTACACTGTATACTATTAATGTAAATTGATAAACTGATTTATGATGTAGTATACTATTAATGTAAACGTCATACTGATTCATAATATAGGATTCTGTATTACTAGATTCATAATATAGTGAACTATTAATATATGTTACCTGCGATTTTATAGAAGTCTTCTTTTATAGTGAGTGTGGGCAAATGGCCCGGGAACACCACAAACATACATATAATATGTTTGTGGTAGTGTATAGGTGACTTAAAGTAGTGCAAACTGCATGCATCGCGTTGCATTTATATATATATAATTTCACTTTGATTTGGTCAAAAACTAGTGATTGTTATGCATACAGTTTGCGCTACTTTAAGTCACGCCTCCATTCGGTGGCTTCCTAACGCACAGCTCGACAAGTTTGCAAAGGGTGACGCAAAATAGTCGATTTCAAGCCGAAACTCTGAACAAAACCTGATCCGACCAGGTTATGTTTGCAGCATGAGTTGCCATGGTGATCCACCCAGGTTAAAAGAGAGCCACCTTTGTGGTACTGAAAACCCTGGCTTTAGGCTCAACATACCTCGCTAACCCACTAACCTCACTTTGTGGTACAGCACTCAGCTCAGTGGATGTCTGTTCAAGATAACTGGGCTTGTTGTTCAGTCTTGAAGATGTTTCATCACTAATTCAAGCTTCTTTAGTTCTGGCATTTACCTTCTGAGAGTTAAGAAGAAGAATTTTAGTATTGTCATCGAGAGGCAATTTGTTTTGCAACGGCAGCATAAATAAGACAATACACAGACAGAAGAAAACAACAACGTAAAACCAAACACCCTACAATAATTCATTAATAAACCCACTGGCTGCCGGGATGAATAAGTGCTTGTATCGATTAGTCTGACACTTAGGAAATCTGTAGGAAATCTGTATTTTTGACCAGACGGAAGCAGCTGAAACTCTCCATTTTTAAGGTGACTCGGGTCAGAGAGGACTAGCCGGGCTTTTAGTTGCTGTAGTCACATGGAGTTGAGAGAGGTTAGTAAAATCAGTACCAATTAATGTATTACTTATCTTAACTATGTTCCCCAGTTTCCACCTGCTCTTTAAGTTCAGGCTCCCGTACCAGCAGATCAGAGAGAAAGTTAAAACAGTTTCAATAAAACAAGAGTAAAACATTTTCATAAAAGACATGTCCACATTAAAACTGCAAAGTTTCCTTAAAAAATACAAATGCTGGAGAGCTTTCCCTCTAACAGCATCAGTGTTGGCCTCAGAGGATAATTTGTCATCAAGTACAGTGCCCAAGTACTTGTATTGCAAGACGACTTCTACAGACTGACCTTTGACCTTTGATGACTGCAGGAAGGATGGGTAAAGGATTCTTATGGAAGTCAATGGACATCTCTTTAGTTCTGAGTACACTGATGTTTAAAAAAGACTGATCACACCATTGATTAAACATATCAACCACTGGACCGTGGCTGTTACCAGAATCACCAAGAAGAGACACTACGACAGGATCATCAGTGAATTTAATAACATATCACCCCTCATAATGACTCTGACAGTCATTGGTGTATAAGGAGAATAAAGAGGGGACACAACACAACCCTGTGGAAAACTGGAAAAGGACACTAGTTGCTGGACAAGACGCCATTAATTCAAGTTAACAGTACAACTAAAGTTGTTCACACCTTTGGGCCACGTGACTCTTTGCCTTTGGGTCACATGGGAGTCACGTGAGAGTTGTTGGAGTCCTTACAGTCACAAGAATGGAGGTGCAAAATGCTCTGCAACTGAAAGGTAGAGATATTAGGAAAGTATTGTAAGTAGGTGGTAAGCATCTCATGGCCCACCCCTCTGATAAGGGATGGACCAACTCAGAACTAAAAATGCTGCTTGGACTGTGGCAAACGTTTTTGCTTAATGTGGAAGAAAATGTGGCATAATTGCAGCCAAAACAGCTAACCGCTGAGGCCTTTTTTTTTTTTTTTTTTTTTTTCCCAGGGTCGCTCACATAGACGCTCACCACTCGATTTTTGAAATAACATGGATGTGTTGTTTCGGATGTGTTGTGACATAAATGCCCCTTCACCAATGAGTGGGCATGCGAAGAGGTGCAGAGGAAGACAAAGAAGGTGTGGAGAAAGTAAAGAGAGAGGGACAGACAAAACAAACAATGGCAAACAACTTTTTCATTTTGCAGCCACTGCAAGTAACAGTAATTCGTAAATCAACACTTTCACGTCCTCTGTGTCTTGTTGTGGATGACTGAACTGGAAACTACTTCTGTGTCTGCTGTGTTTGTTTTTGGTTTGAGGGTAGCTTTGTCCCGCAGCGCCACCGAAAGTCGATGTGTACTGTTCTCATTCACGGTTGTCATGAACAGAGGTGGGTAGAATAGCCAGAAACTGTACTCAAGTAAAAGTATTGTTACTTTATGATAATAGTGACTCAAGTACAAGTAAAAGTAGTCACCAAAATAATTACTTGAGTGAGAGTAATAAAGTATTAAAAAGATTACTTGAGTAGTGAGTAACTTTGATCAAGCTTATTCTTTAGAATAATCAACAAGTTATAAAGGCTCCTCTGAGGGAAAAAAAAATGCAAAGTAGCCATACGTAGCTTCTAATACAATCCAAATCATATCATATAAAGAAACAGTAGACAGTAATAAATCAAATATTTACCACATAACAAATCATGACAATTCTGGCCTGGCCCCAAGACAGTTAGCTAGGTTAGCTTCATGAATTTACTCAGAATAGAACAGGAAAACTTGAGTTAGCATTAGCAGCAGCAGCTAGTTAAGTGGCTAACGTTGCAGCTTACCACCATGTTTCCTCAAGTTCCATGTTGATTCTTAGAAGCTGAAATGTCACATTTTTTGCAGACAAAGACGCAACGCATTATGTAGCTGCTGGTTATGGTAGACTAAAAAGAAAACAGCGTTTGAATGTGTGGCCAGGGATGTGCCTCTTCTAAACCTCCATGACTGTTCCTACTCCAGGTGAAACCATGGAAACGGAGGATGGGGGCTTGGCTAGTTAGGAGCTGAAGCAGACAGTGTAGTGTCTGACGAGAGAAAAACTGAATTCAAATGGGTGAAATCAAAAGTAACGCAAAGAGTACAACCAAATGTAATGGAGTAAAAGTATTTTTTCTTCATAAATATACTGAAGTATGAGTTAAAAGCAATAAAACTACTTAGTAAAGTACAATTTTGTGAAAAAAATGTTACTTCAGTAAATGTAACGGAGTAAATGGAGCACTTTACTACCCTCCTCTGGTCATAAAAGAGTGAGAACCCTGAATGCCAGGACACATGGACAATCCGTTTCAGAAGCATCCATGGCCATGTCTGATCACATCCGCATTAAGCATAAACCATACCTAGTTTGACCTGTGCAGAGATTTAGAGCTTCGTTGAGTGTGTTTGGGCATTTGAGTACACAGCTGTCATATTCAGGTTTCAGTTCAGGTGACTGAACTGAAACCTCTTAGTTCATCCAAACTAAGCTTGGAGTGGTTTGTTTGTGGTGTAAATGGAAGCACAAGGATCCAGTATCACTTTTCCTATTTAAGAGCATTGTGTGATTCTGTTGCTTCGTCACCTGCTGAAGTCCGCCCAGTAACCCACAGGTATCAGCCTGCCAGCTGCCAAACCTTTGGCTCTGCAGGGAAGAACCCCGTCCAATGCAAACACATCAGATACTCTCCTCTCGTTCTCTCCGTTTTTCCAAATGTCCTCTTTGAAATATAGATAAGCTGTCAGTGGCTTGTCTCCAGTTCTCTCAGGAAGCTCCTGGCACGCATGTTTAAATCATGTCAGCAGACATGACTGGGGGCAGATCAGTTTTTGGCTTGGCACTGGACTTCAACACACAAACCCTGGTCAGTTCAACACGTGTATTTGTAAGCAGCAAAATGCAAAAACCATGTGGATTTTAATCAACTAGATAAACTTATAGTATTAATCCAGAACATTAAAAAATAGATGTTCTCACTCTTACTCATTCTCAATTATTTAACGTGTATAGGCTAGTGGACATGCACACTTTTACATTAAGTGATGTAAGTCAGGTCAGACTGTCTTAACGACCAAACACAGCTGCATTGACTGCTAAAACCGCTAAAAAATAAATAAATAAATAAATAGTTTTTTATATAATAATATCAATGTCAGTAATACAATGGCACAGCAGAGCTTGAGGATATTTCAGGACATGGGAAGAATCCCCTCTGCTTCTCACTCCAGCTGTCTGTTAATGCAGTCTGAGCTGATGTCTTCTTGTCGTTTGGCTTTATTTTTTTTTATCGACTTGACTGTTCATCATCCACAATGTCTGAACACACTGCATGCAAATAAATGCAAAGAGACAATAATACTTAGGAGGGTGTATTGATGAAAGCAAAGATACAAATCAGAAACCAGTCACAGTCACCATTGCATAAAAATTGGAGGTGGGGTAAAGCTAATAGCATAGCAGCTAATTCTGAAGTCAGATTGATTTTACTAGGTTAGACTGCATATAAATACACAGTAATAATGTAGATGGTTTGATTAGAATTACTACCTACAGTATTCCTTATGCTAATTGCTTACTCAGTTGTGTATTAACAACCAATGTACAACAGCAGGGTTGCAAAATGCTCATGAATGCCAAAAATATGAGGACTAAAAGCTTCCAAAATTTTCATCCAAAAGGCTCACGTCCACACAAATGCCCACACAACAAAATCTACAACAAACCCAGTGTTAACCACTTCAGGTCTCAGTCAGTGTGTCCGCTCCGATCCGTGTGTCTTGTTGATCCATTCTTCTGTCTTTTGGGTGCTGATTTCAGCTGCCTCGTGTCACTGGGTGTCACCGTCACCCTGCTGTCTGACTCCTCCTCTCCATTCGCTTCTGTCTTTCAGTCCCATTGCTGTCACTCCCTTTTTTTTTTTTTTTTTTTTTTTTNTTTTTTTTTTTTTTTTGATGTAACTGTATGGCATGCTTCATCCTGTGACCTTGACTGGGAGAGATACAGGGGGGATGGAAAACAATTTTACTGATGTCGCACGGTGGTTTTTGCAAGTGTAAACAACTTATTCTCAGTTGGCCCGCTGACTTGCTTTGCTCAGCTCTCAGTCAGTCGGCGCAAGATAATGTTTATTCGTGCTCGCAACCGGTGCATTCCCCTGACAGACGCATTGCCCCCAGCAACCTACTTCTTCTCTCACTCGTACTTCTATCTGTCTCTCTTTTCCTCTCTCTTTCTTCTCTGCTGAGCGCCTGTCTGCATTTCCGTGTGAGTACAGGTGTACCCTGTAAGGCAAAGAAACTGAAACCCTGCGTCTATCTCACCTCAATGATCCCCGCGGCCTTGGCATGGAACCGTGTCTTTAGCCCGGGAACCTCCTATCCCAGAGAGGGCTTCTTTCCAATTATAAACCAAGCAAAGATAGCCGAAAAATGAGGTGGAGAAGCATGGGGGTNGAGAGGAAAAGAAAATGCAAAGTGGTGGGATGTGATGGGGTGGGGTGAACAACGACAATGTCGGTATTTGAAAGAGCCAGTGGATGTCTGAGAGATGTCTTCAATTGAGCGTGCACGGGTCCTAAATGGGTTTTCAGGGAGGGGGAAATAAAGGAGCCTGTCATCCCTCCACTCTCTCTCTCTCTCTCTCTGTCTCCCTCTCTCCCTCCCTCCCTCTCTCCACTGGCTCTCCAGCCGCCTCTCATGCCCCTATTATTAGGGCCCAGTAATGAAATGTGGAATGTCTTGTATTGGTGGCTGGGCCCTGGCAAACTGTATTAGTGTGTAAATGCTATGGAGGTAATGAGAAAGCACTCAGACCAGACGGGATGGCTAGACTATAGGGTGTGTCTTTGTGTACATGCGTGCATGTGTATGTGTGTGTGTGCTACTATTGCCATGTGCATGTGCATCAAATGGATATTAAGAGACACTGGGTGGAGAAGAGTCCTGGCTCTTGGGGGACAGAGTGGTGTGTCTGTCTTGGGTGCCAATTCTGGGATTGTTAGAAGCTTTAGAAAATCTATTTTGTCAGCAGCACACAATCTCACGAGTGGCCTAAAGCATCAATGTCAATGTCTTTATGTGGCTCACTTAATTCAGGTCTTTTTAAGATGAATTATACTGGCTTAGCAAAAGGATTTATGCGTTAATGCCGTGTAGACTGACTCCATTAATGCAGCAGCTACATTCTCTGATCACCAAAATCTGTCAATCTGTCTGGAGCAGCGGTTCTCAATCCTGGACCCAGTGTGCTGCTGTTTTTATCCTTTTAAGCTATTGCATTCACCTTGCTTTACAGCCGTAATTATGCTCTGTTTAGTAAATGAAAACCAGCGGAGTCGTGGATCATCAGGAGCAGCTCTGAAAAACACTGATCTAGTGCATAATTTCTCTTCTTTCTTTTTTTGTCTTCCCAGAAGGGAAATACCTGCTCCTTTCTTTGACACTGTATTTCTGCATAATGTATAACAGTGCATTGCTCATACAAATGAGCCACACCATTGGCAATGTAATAAAGGATCGTGTGCATGTGTCTGGCTGCCTGAGTTATATCATTCTATTTCTTCTGGCCTGGAGAGCCTAAAGTAGGTAGAGAGACAGACACACTCCATCCTGTAAATACATTTTTCACGGTTGAATTTCCTCTTCTCTGCAGATTTGCTGCCTAAGTCGGTGGAAAGTGTCTTCATCTTCCAGGAGGCAACCGAAGGTGACCAAAATTCAGCCACCCCGACGTATGATGCAATTGTAGTTGAGCAGTGGACCATTATTGATGTGAGTGGATAGATTTTTCTTTTTAACCTATATGGAAAGAAAGAGGTGGGAAAATGTTGTCTAAATGTTTGCATCATTTTTTCAACTTAATTATGTCTTGTTTTAGATGTTCACATTTGCATATAAAGTATGCTGTGGGTCACATTAAAGCGTATTTGAATATAAATGTTGCCATCATGTCATGTTGAGAGTTAATGCAAAAATGAAATGTTCCAAAGTAGATGCAGGGGTACACAGCAATGGATAACTCCTTTTTTGAGAGTGTGGTCCTTTTACATCAAAATCACTTGTCACTCAGATGTGCCCCTCCACCCTCTCACCATTCAGCCAACCTTTCCACCAGAAGCCCAAAGGCAAATCTGGCAAATCTCAATTTATGGGACATGTGTAGCGGTCACTTCTCTTATCTGCAGAAAACAAGCCCTTATCCGCCCGGTGATTAGTGTCTCTGCTCAGGCACAAGTTCCAAGTCGAAAATTGATTTCTGTCGGGTGTTGAAAGGTTTGCGGCCATTTTATTGTCTTGCGTCTATATGTGTGTATGTTGTGTGTATGAGTGTCTGTACATCTTTGTGCATGCGCATAGGTTTTTTTGTGTGTGTTTGCCGATACTATCTCAGTAATCGAATTTTGACTTGCATGGCCCGGGGCTGTCCAAGTGTGAAAAGAGACTTTTGTCCCCCAAATGTGGCTTTCTGATTGTCCAGCCTGGTGCTGATGGGCACATGTGGCGCTAAAAAGAATCTTGCAATCCCTTAGCTTCAGCGGTATATACCCTGTTCCCCTCTGAGATGAATGCCAACTGTTACAGCTTAATGGATTTTTAAGGCTTCTTTAGAAATGTCAACACTGAATGATGCCAAACCAACACCCAATGTTCCAATGTTCCAAGAGAACCAATCAACTCCTCCGCTGGGACTTAATAAAAAAACGTTTCACCCGAGCGATCCGCACCATGCCAACATTAGACTGACATCACAATCCTTCACAAAAGACGATCAAGGCCTCACATCATCCCCAGTCATTGTGATAACTGCCTAAAATTGATATGCAAAGTATCCTCACGGCTCATTATTGTTTCACTGCCAGAATAATTATAATGAAAAATAAGGCAGATTATTAATAGCAGGATTTTTTTTTTTTTTTTTTTTTTNTTTTTTTTTTTTTTTTTTTAATCATTTTCATGTATGTCATCATCTTTTTTTCTCCCTCGTGCTTTAGACTTTCATTTAGCCAAAAACTATGGCAGCTGGTTGGATTTATGAAGCTCAGAGAACCAGGAAACAAGCTGTTTCACTTATACTTTATATGTATCTACTCAAGGACGGTGTTTGTTTATTACTAAAGAAGAAAACTGTTTTTATTATTACGTTATTACATATATAACTGACTCAAAAGATGGCAGAGAATTTGCATTTGAAAAGGGTCAAGCTTCTAATGGCAACAAAACGGCTGCAACAGCAGAGTGGCGATAAGATAATATGCTACGATTTTATCATTTTCTGCAAATGTCAGCACATCAGATTACAACTTGCTGACTGTAGAATGCCGTTTATAATATGGATATATAGTACTGAACTATAGTAACAGATTACATTTTGTGATAACACAGAAAACAAGACTACAATAGGAGTAGGTAAGTAAAGTTTATTTATACAGCACCTTTCACAGACATGAGGGTCACAAAGTACTTTATCATTTAAATTCACAAAAACACAATAGTTTATTACAAATTAATTTAAAATACAAAAAAATAAAAACAGGAGGAATTGTTACATACGAGATAAACAAAACCCCAGGGTGAAAAAAAAAACATGTGATGGCCACATGATGAAGAAAAGAGATGGTATGTCATGGTAACTGAATAAAGGTGTAAGAAGGTGGCAAAGTCCAACGGGAGAATGAAAAGAGGAAAACATGGTGCACAGTGGCTGCCAAAGCTTGGGATAGTTGTGGCACATGAAGAAGAGGAATTAAAGGATCGTACCGGCAATTTTATTTTAATTAATTTAATTTTTTATTTTAATTCACGTGGAGTGATCTGAAAATGCTTCCTAGTGGTGCATTCAAGTGCTGTAGTAAAGAACTGACAACAGGANTGGAGTGATCTGAAAATGCTTCCTAGTGGTGCATTCAAGTGCTGTAGTAAAGAACTGACAACAGGAGGCATTTTCAGATCACTCCACGCTTTTTATTGCACTTAAATGCCAAAATTACATAACTTTGAAAAAAAAAAAAACCTGAATACACGTCTTGTTGGTGATGATGGATTACCTATCCCAAGAACATTTNAAAAAAAAAAAAAAAAAAAAAAAATTAATTCACCGTTCCAGTAGTATGCTTTGAGAAATGACTGTCAGTAATGTTACTTGTATGAAAATTGAATATATTATGCTCAAACATGAAAAATGACCGGTATCATCCTTTACGGCTGGTTTATCATTAACATGGATGTGGACATGACAGTGGGCACACAGAAAATTATGGCCAAAATGGCTGCCCTGCAGAGGCTGCATTTGAGGGTTGTTTGCGAGGTTACGCACTACACGAAATCTGGAACAATGCAGATGATGTCCACATGACATAAATGCGCTTTCTTGATGTTTGGCCAAGCAAAGAAAAACAAACAATGGCGAACACCTGGCAGAGGAGGTACCAGCACCAATATGATTCCTCCATAAGGAATTATAAAGACTGCCAAGTTGTTGCCAATTCCCGGCAGGAGAGAAAAAACCCAAAATGTCATGATCTAAAATGTCATGTTTGTACCCAGTGTGCACAGTGGTGCTGCAGCAAGAGAGTTCAGCAATAGCCCAGTGTGTTTTTGAACATTAAAGCATTGCAGAAGTTATAAATCACTCTAAATCACAGAAATCTGTACATGTCCCCTTTAAACAAGGAAAAAAAGACAAAATGACAAATTAAAAGTACAAGTGTTGAGGAAATGAGAATCTAAATGACAGCAAGAACACAGCCTGGAGGTAAACAGCACGAAGACAACAAAACACATAAAATGACAAGCAAGGGGAATAAATTAAAAGCATTCATTGTGTTTAGCGTGTAGATTGCTGCATAAATACGCTACACACAAATGCCATTAGCGCTAAAGAGCTCACAGACGTTTCCTGAGTTCTTGGGTTCTTTCTGACTCTTTGGTGCTCTGTTCGGAGAGTCATTTGACATGACAGCACACTACAGGACCTCAATGTTAATTAACTTAGCTCTAATACAATTTAAGACAAAGTACCTCTCTCTCTCTCTCTCTCTCTCTCTCTCTCTCTCTCTCAAACCCTGCTTCTCCTGTTTACAGTCCTAGTTTTTGACCATTTAGTTCAAGGATATCAATATAGTACAGGTTTTGGACAGATGCCCTAAATACATCTAAAGATGCAGTTGCCTGCACATAAATGGTTTTGCTATTGTAGCAAATGAGCAAAATGACCTGAATAGGAGCCATATGTGATGTAGTGCTCAAAATGAATAAGTCATCACAGTCTCTGCTAAGAAACTCCAATTAGTTTCATATCTTATATCCTACGGGAAAAATCAATACAGGAACCTAATGTACTGAAAGCCTTCTGCTGCGTCATTGAGCTTTATGCGAGCAATTGCAGAAGAAAACATGTTCTCCTTTAGACCTGAGCTAAAGGCAGACATAATATGTTTGTTTTGCCAAGAGAAGCTACTCCTGCTACTGTGCTGCTGGAGTATTTATTTATCTAGATGGACAAAGTACATTAACAGGAAGGTTTGTGTTCCAGTGTTTCTTATCCAGATAAAACAGTGAGGGAGCACCAGCATGACAAAAACATCTATGTTTGTGTGTTTTAGTAAAGGATGCACTGATATCCACTTGGTATGAGTGTGAGGATTCTGATGTGTCTTGGAAGATGGTTCAGGTGCACTTTTATACCTTTACTAAATGTTTTTCAGCAGCTTTAAAATCATTTCAACCCTGCCAAAACAACAAAGGATCCATTTTTTGCAAATTATTGTGAGAGTCACAGAAGTACATTTATATTATATTTATTTATATCCCCAACAAAAATTCGTAAAGATATCAAATACATCATCAGAATAACCAAGGAAATGTGTTTAAAATGATGGCTAAAGACATCTACAATATTTCTATCACATTTAAAGGGGAAATAATATACTTTCTGCTCTATTATGCTATAAAATATGGGAAAATAACAAAAAGCACATGTTGAACATTGTCACACTTACAGTACTTGAGGGTCACGCCAATAGAAATGCATTGAGTAACACAAACCCATAAGACCTGATTTGTCTTGAAATATAATTTTTGATTTGTCCTTTCCTTCTGTAACATGTTTACATCAACGTGTAACACATAAATTTACCTGCCTACACACCTGATTAGACACACCCACCAAGTACGAAGAGAGCAAGACAGTGTTAGGCCTGAGCTATGACCTATGGACCTACCAGACCTATGGAACACGGATGCTGGCCAGACACAGCTGTCCAATCAGAACACAGGGTTATTTTGTAAGAGGGCCCTTAAAGAGACAGAAGCTTAAAATGGCCTGTTTAAACTCAAAGTGCAGCAAAGAGACAGTAGAAGATTTATTTATTTATTTATTTATTTATTTATTTATTTATTTATTTATTTATTTTTAACATTATAGCATTGCAAATGTTTCAAAATAAACCCTAAATGAAATTAGAAACATAGAAATCTGTATAATGGCCCCTTTCAGTCCACTCTTAAGTTAACTTTAAGGGACCATACCATCCATTTTGCTTGTTTGAGCTTAATATATTCAATTTTCATACAAGTAACGTTACTGACAATCATTTCCCAAAGGATAAAAACTGTATTTCAGCCTTCCTGATATTTTCTCTTAATCTTTCAAACTCAAATATTCAAGTGATACATCCACCTTAAAAATCAATGTTTCGCCTGCTAATAGTTACACAGCCTTATGAAGTCACAGTCANCATCCACCTTAAAAATCAATGTTTCGCCTGCTAATAGTTACACAGCCTTATGAAGTCACAGTCATTAAAAATTTTTGATAAACACAGGTCTTCTTTTGGGACTATATCCCCCGGTGGAGACATACATTCACTCTGCGCTTTTTATTGTGCTTAAATGCTAAAATTACGAAATTTCAGAAAAACCTGAATACATGTGTCATTCACGATGATGGATTACCTATCCCAAAAAGGTTTCAAGTATCAACAAGATGATTTTAATAGCGTACCAGAATGAATTGAAACCAATGGCAGTCTGGAAATTTTTTTTAACTCACCGTTCCAGTAATATGCTTTGGGAAACGATTGTCAGTAACATTACATGTATGAAAACTGAATATATGAGGCTCAAATATGCAAAACGGATGGTATGCTCCTTTAAGGACTCACTCATAAGGAGGACTTTTACTTGTAATAGAGTTTTTGTTTTTTTTCCATTGTGGTATTAGTTGGTGCTTCTTCCATCACTGGACCGTTATTTGCACTGGATGCAGTCTAAGTCTATAATGTGGGGACTTGATGTTAGGTAAAATCTTCCTTCAGTTTGATGATGTCGCAGGCTTTTTTTACACCTTGATCTTGACAATTCGTAACCCAAGAGACAACCAGCAAAATTGCCAGGGAGTTTGATAAAACGTCTCCTTTTGCAGAATGACACCCTAAAAGTGAATCAATGGGTTCCATGTTGAGGAAGTGTAGTCCTAAGTCCAAGTGAGTGAAAGGAGCTTAACAGCACTGACACTGTTGTCACTCATTCCCCAGATTCAGCAGGATCCCAACTTTGAAGAGCGGCACTTCACAGTCTCCAGAAACCAAATTATGTCTAAAAAGAGATTAAGGCCCCACATCACAGCATCAGTATGGCAGCAAGGAATCTTTTGAAGAAGTAGCTAAAAGACATAGAAAGGACACCACAGAGTTGAGGTGTGTGAGAGAGAGAGAGACTCCTCTTTATCTTCTGCTTGAAATCAGATTCACACAAAAGCCACCTGGTACAGAATGTCTTCCTCTGGGTTCACTGAAATCACTTCAGTGGCGGGTTCAAAGAACACAGGATGCAGATTTACTTCTGCTGTCATGCCTCATATGTACTTCACAACATACAGTGTACATGTGTGTTTGTGTGTTCACAGTCTACAGCACAGTTGCCGCAGAGGTGATCATTAAAGTGTATCCTATGATATCTCTATTCTTTCTGGCTGAGGTGAGAAGAGGTGACCTAGATAGAAGTGCAGTAATTTGCACTGTCCCCTGAAAGTGTGAGATCGCCGCCACACTGTCACAGACACTGTCGATGACGCTGATAGTTCAGGGAGGGGAGGCTTCAGAGGAGAGGCTTCAGTTTATAGGCTTTTGTTGTTTCTAGGCTTTCTCATTTAACAACAGAAACTGTTAAAGAAACAGGCAGTATGTGAACAGTACAGCTTTGTTGATTTATTATAAATGTCCTAGCACCACTTCTGGTGCCATCAAGCAAGCAGCGTGCAGAAAATGGCTTCATTTATACCAAACAGACTGAGGTGTCACACCTGAGAAGGAATAGTGTGGTGCAGGTGTGCAGCACGTTTAGGGGTGCTTTCACATGATAAGTGGTTAGCGCTAAGCTGAGCGTTTCATTATTGTTTATCGGAACTACCAACCTGGCAGCAATGCAACCTTGGACAAAGTGCACCGCCTGGATTCTCCCCTTTGCTGCTGCCCTCAGAGTTCAACCACATTCAACTTTGACCCATCTGCCGGTGACCTTACCAACAAGCAACCAATGAGAGATCAGTTATATCTGACATGACCAGAAGCAAGGCTAGTGACATGCAGAATACTCTCCACAGTGCAATTGCCACTTATAAATCAATCAGTCAAACTTTATAGCACCTTTCATACAAGTAAATGCAACTCAAAGTGCTTCACAGGTGATTGGCAAACAAATACACACAAAATATTGATAACTGTTGATTAAAATACATAAATTTAATAAGATCAAACAAATTAAAATATAAAATCATAAAACATGACATGAAAGCCAAGCTGAACAGATGGGTTTTAAGTCTGCGTTTAAAAATATCAATGTTTTCATCTCCTCTCAGGTCCTCATGTGAACAAACTCTAATTTTCTGGAATCCAAAGTCATTTTTGCAGTTTTGATTTACATTGGCTTTGGTATTTTAAGCTAGCTATTTTATATCTTCTTTTCTTTTGTCTTTCATTTTCTGCTTTTAGAGGTAGATCGCTGCACTAGAATCAAGAAAATCACATTTTATCCTGGATTCTTCAGCTAATTCTCAAAAATTATTTATTTTCTTCTTGATATTAAGTTGTTTATTTCTATATCACATACATATCTCATTAGAAAACATTTTTTATGCGTAAATAAATTCCCTAAAAATTAGAAAACAAACTAGGAACAATTTGAGGGAAATTATAAAATATAATCCTGGAAAATTATTCTTTACTTGATTGTCATTTCACATCCTCTGAATGGTTGATGGTTCAGAACTATTACTCCATTACCAAAATGTCTCCTGGTTCTTTGGTAAAATTAAGGAAAGTTCTCTGAAAAGGTTCATGAATTCCTGTAAAAGAGTTCCTGTGGTGCTAAAACCATTTTTGTTTTCTTCTGGAGCGAGATATCCCTCATCACAGTTTACTTTAGTCTTATCTAAAAAATTGGCTAAATGTCTCAAAAATGTGTAATGCCTGGATACTCTTTGGTGTTTGGAGCATTTTAAAGACAACCTGTAAACAGTATCCATAGCAGAAATTAGGATTTTGGATTGATGAATCAATGATCTTCTGTTTATTTGAGAAACATCTTAATACCGTTTAAATACTTTTGGTAGTTAGTCCATGATTTAATAGCATTTTCCATACTAATTACATGATCATTAGCTGCGTTTACATGGACACTAATATTCCGCTAATAATCAGAATAATAGCCCAATCAGAACAAAAATGCCTCATATAACTGACTCAATATCAGAAGAGACTGACCCATCCAGGCTGATCAGAAGAAATTTTCAATCCAGAGATGGGTTTAAACCTTTCATAATCCGTTCAATCAGAAAATATTAGCGCCTAATAACCGTATAAATGCTTAATCCGATAGTTTCTCTCTGGTTGGAATAAATATTCTTTCTGCACGTTTGCCCTACATGGGGGTAATGTTAGCTGATGTTGCGTTGAGATGCTGCTTAATTAGAAAGAACAACAGAAGTACAAATCCTGTTCCCAGGACACGATGTAGGTCCATCTTTAAAACTGTATTAACAGGCAGAACAAATGAATGAATTAATTTAATTTTCTCAGTAATGTTAGAAAATAAATCCTTCTTCTTCTCCTGCATAACAGGTGTTGTGCCAAAATCTGCATCCCTGCCGAAAATTGCATCCCCACTTCTGCCGAGATTTGTATCCCCGCTGTAAATAATTTTCTGAGAATGAAGGAATTAAATCAAGAGCGCACATTTGGGGTTATTTGGATGTAACAGGGTGAGTTTGATGAATTTTTCCTCAGGGCTGAGAAAGGAGAGAACGCAAGTGGCTCATCTGCCGATATTTGCATCCCCAGTGTAAATAACCTTCTGAAGATGAAGGAATGAAATAACATTAAAAATGTATATTTAGGGTTATTTTGTGTGACATGGTGAGTTTGGTGCATTCAGCCTCCTCAGGAGTGAGAAAGAAATAATGGCAGCAATAAATAAATAAGAATGGAGGACTGAATCGCTGCCCAACAGACTTACTGTAGGAATTATTGTTGTTGCCTCTAAGAAATGCCATAATCACTGTTTGATAAAAGTTATTCAAAGGAATAAATATTTTCATGGATTACATACTGTATATGATCTATTGACTGCAACTGGGGATGCAATTCTGGGCACAACACTGGCAGATTAGATGCTTCACGGTGGGCAGAACCATTTTGCACATGTCAAAAAAGTTATATTCTGATTAAATGCTTTGGGGCATGTAAACGCATCTTATCAGATCACTTTATTTAGCGTCCATGTGAACAGTTAAGTTGGAATCTCTAATCAGGATTATTTCTATCGGGTTGAAGAAAATTTGTCCATGTAAACGTACCTATTGTGTGGTAATGAGAAGATTTCCTTTATGATGTGTTCAGATGCTCAAATGTTCAGATGGTAAAATGGGAAAAACATAAATCTAAAAACCTGCTGTTTACTTTGGACATCCACATTTGTAAGACTTCCCATATTTTGAGAAAATTACAGTCCAAACAATAGTGATACAGAATTTTTATGCTTCCTCTTAAGCTTGATCCCCAATCATCATCATCATAATCATCATCATCATCATCATCATCATCATCATCATCATCATCACCCTTCACTCAGCCAGCAGGGACTGAAAGCAGGTGTTAATGTTAACGTGAAACGAGCCACTAGTAGCCTTAAATGTTAGACACACGTTAGTCAGTATAAACATTAGATGTGTTGTCTTGACGGTGATGATCACATGTATGACTGAGGAAATTATGCCAAAACAAACAGAAGTATTTATTGCACATTCAGAATAGGTTGCTGCAGTGCATAAATGCATGGGGGATACTGAGGACTGTGTTGCTGTGACAACGTGCCAGGTTGAGTGAGCATATCAGAAACAGGATCTGAATGCCCTTTTAAATATGTTTGCCTCATCATTACTGCATTTTTTTCTGCAAACCTGTTGACCTCACTCGTCTGCAAAAATACTGCTAAATCCAGAGCTGGTGAAAAGCAGAAGGAAGGTTTGTTTTGTCTACCCTCCAGTGTTGGTGAAGGGGTTTTAAGAACAACAATAGACCTGTGTTTTTCTTTAACTTTCAGAGTGCACTTTGAACTTCATATTGACCCAAAGCTGCACCCGACTCTGCTGGATCTAAAAACAAACTTCTGTCTCAGGCTTATGTTCCCACAGTGAATAACTTATCTTCGTACCTTTTCTAAAAAAAATTACACTGTGGAGGCTGAGCAACAAAAGTCAACTATACACTTCCTTATTTTTTTATAAAAGTGCTGATGTTTTAAAATTCTAAAACAGCTGAGTTTCAATACATCAAGAGAGCTGGGAGGATATTTTGAGACCCTTAGATGTTATTGGGTCATTTTTGCAGGTTTCCTTGAAGTTTTGTAGATTGTTGTTTTGATTGTTGGTTTGATTGATTTGATTTTGGTTGTTTTGATTGATTGTTGTTTTGTAGATTTTTTTAAAGTGTTAGACTTTTTTTTTTTTTTAACNTTTTTTTTTTTTTTAACATGTTCTAGAGTTTTGTATTGTACATATATTTTTTAATTATTTTTCTGTATATTATTTTTTAGTTTTGAATAATTTTGTCTGGATTTATTTCTAAAGATTATTTTATTTTCTAGATGTAAGCATTTTCTAAAATTGGTTTTCAAAAAAAAAAAACATCTAGAATGAGGTGTCATATTCATGATCAGCCGTGAGCTCGAAAATTCTTACACACTCGATTGTCATGTGATCCATTTTTGACTTGTTTTGTTTACACACTTGTCCAAAATGTTAAGATTTTTAACAAGCCAAAAATTTGTCATGCTGCCTGGTGGCAAATGAAAGGCAAATTCACTGAAGAGTGAAATTGCCAAAAGGACTTCAGACTCCAGCAGGCTAAAGGTAGGAAATTGTATTTTGCCTCGTTAGTTGGGCTACCATCATCAACTGAGAAAGCTGTGGCAGCAAAAGTCGATTTATTCTCCAGCCCTTAATGTGGAATTGCCTTTCAGCAAGGTGGCTGGACTGGGCAGCCTTCAGGAACAAATGTGTTTAACTGCGCGAAGACCTGCTCTCAATAAAAACCTGGATCAGAAAAGGATCGTGTTACTTAATTTAATGTAGTGTTCAATTAATTAGTTAAACTACTTCTTCTCTGTTCTGTTCTTTTAATGCTGTGGTCCTGCTCTGTAGTGTCTCAGATAAAATCGAAGACAAAGATGGCAACATTATTGCTCTGTTTTTTAGTCATGCAGGTTAGTGCTGGAAGCAATGATGCAGCAAGGTGGCCACTCATAATACGTCAGGAAGAAGAGGGAGCCAGACTCTGGAGACGGTGATTAACTCTCACCTACTGCAAAGAACAGCAAGCCATTACAGCAAAATTATTTCTCAATTTACTTTCTGTGCAGGCTTTGAAAAAGTGCCTGTTTCTGGGCTTGGATCCAACACAAACCCCTAAAAAATGTAGATGTGCTGCTCCCCCCTAGGAATTTAGGAAGTAATGCTTGTGTAAAATAATGTTTGGTGCAGCGTGTTACATCCTTGATTAGTTCTTTGCAACCTGCTCTTTCTACATTAATGCTTAAAGTTTGATTGTACATGAGATGTTCTGTTATTGTGGTCAATGAGAAAAGTAGAAGAAAAATGAGGTGTTGCGTGTTGGAGTGGGTGTAAGTGTTTGCCATCATCTGTCTCATGACAGACAGCGAGTACTACAATGAGCAATGTCTTTCTCAGAAATACTGTTTCTCTAATCCCTCTCTCTGTATCACCACCTACCACTCGTAGAAGTAGTAGTAATAGTAATGGGGGAATTTTGTGACAATATTCATACTTGTAGCAGTAGGCAGTACTAGCAGAAAAAACAGTGGACCAGTTATTTTTGTTACCTGTAATACATATGGTAGTATTGGGGTGCTTTCACATGATAGGTGGTATTTGCGTTACAGACAGCGATCTGCTCACTCCTACACTCCCAATGCCCTGCGCCTTGGTCAGCGCAGAGTGCTAACGGTAGCAGCATGCAACATCAAGAAATATCTGGGGTATACACAGCCGTTAACTAACCTACATTAGCATCTAAGCTAGCTTTAGCTTCCAATATAGCTAACCAGGTACTGTATTTAAAATCCGATCGTAGATTATATGCCTGTCTCCATGTCTGACTGCCGACATTTCGCCAAGCAAGCGCCTTTCTTCCCAGATCATGATATGATTTTAAAATTGCTCAACATAGAGTTTCTCCTCCGTTGTTGTGTTGATTCTGCTATGTCACATACAACTGTTTTCTCATTGGTTGCTCATCAGAAAGGTCAGTAGTGGATGGTTCAAAGCATAGCGCCAAAACAGAGAATCTGAGCAGTGCGCATCACTCAGGGCCATGATACACAATAAGCACTTAGCGTTGCGCCGACCTGAGCGTTCCATTATTGTGAATTGGGAGCTAAGCAGTGAATCCTAACATCACGTCATGCCACCTTGATGCCACGTGGCACTCGGATTCTCCATTTTGACACGGCACTCAAAGTTCAATCAAATTCAAATTTGACTTTTCCAACGTGCAACCAATCAGAGAACAGCTTTATATCACATAAGCAGAAGTACCACAGCAATAGAGGAGAAGCTCATAACCTGTGTAGAGCAGTTTAGAATGGTGACTCAACATTCGCCGTTTTTTCGCTTTTCTTCTCTGAATGAGAAAAGGAGCCAGAGCCTTCATTGTTGCGATGTCCATGCCACTACCCGATTTGAACCGGAAACCTGATTTGGACTACGAATGTGCAAAGATCAGCTATGGTAACCCTCAACATGTCATGAGCAACGAGCGCTTCCTGTCAGTGCTTGGTTTAGCGGCGTTGCTCAGACTCCACTCATGAACAAGCAGAACAATAGATGCCAAGCTCAGCAGCAACGCTCAATGCTTAGCATGTGAAACCGGCCTCAGACTAGTATGATGTGAGGTTGGAAGTCACCTCTCAGCTCCCAAAACACAATAATAAAACACTTGGGACAGCACAACGCTCACACTTACCACATGAAAGCACTCTTTAAGCTGAATTATGCTTTCCGCACTGTCATTTGCAAGGACATGAGCTGATGTGGAAAGGTGATGAGCAGACATGTGGAGCTTTCATACTCTGTACGGTTTTCTCCTTGTGACAAACCAATGTCTCAAACTGTTGTGGCAGTGTAACAAAAACACACCTATACCACATAGTATCATAGAAGAAGTCTGGTGTTTATAAAGGGCGGCGCCCATGACGAGTGATTTTCATGAGAAGCTGCTGTATTTACTGCAGCTGTTGCAACAAAACTATGCATGTTAGTAGCAGCAAAAAGTTACCGTTTCAAAATGCAGAGCTAAAATACCCAGAAATCCAATCATGTGACACTGGCAAACTGAGCATGTTTGTGTCTGTTAACTGGACCTGTTTGTTATTGCTGCAATATTAATGCTAATTTCCGCCAACCCATCGATGCCAGTTTTATTAGGTTAGCATCAAGCTAATCAGGTGCATGAACACACAAACTGTAATTTACCATAAAAAACCACAAAAAAAAAAAAAAATTNAAAAAAAAAAAAAAAATTGAACACTCATTAATAACAAACATGCAGTTCTTCACAGTTCACAGGCATATATTTTACGAATCTCTGAAAAAAACAAAATGACTCTAAAAATACAATTGCCATGGCAACAATGTACGCGTTATAGTGGGGTGTTAAAGCTTTGCTGTAACCTTAAAGAAAGGGTGCATTTGGCCCACAGCCAATTAATTGCAGACCCTTGCTTTATAGCAAAAGATGTCAAAGAATATGCCTAAGTGATGCTTAGTTCTGCTGTTTTTAGCGTTGTAGCTTTGGTTTGATTCAGGATGTCCTGTCCATGTTAACCATTAAAAACATCAGACTAGAGAATGGGGAAACAGGTTTTTATTCATATGAAAATCTTGTCTGGTGCAGCTTTAATTAGAGAACATTTTCACACTTCACAGTAAAGTGGAAGGCTAAGGTGTTGTGCATAGGTGTGTGATGCGTTCACAGGTCTTTGCCCTTTTATAGTTAAGCAGAAACTATGTATAGTTTCCGTCAAGTTTCATGGTGTACTTTGTTCAGCTGCACTCCCTTCTTGACTCATACTGAATCATAACACCAACTGTAGCTGTCTGGAAGTCATGCAAAAAAGGAAGCAGCCTGAAGACTGCTGAGACATTTGTTTTAGTCTTTCAAAAGGATTTTTTTTTCTTTTTTTTTTTTNTTTTTTTTTTTTTGCACAGTCCGCAACTTTAGGCATCCCTTTAAAAACAGAGAGCCCTTCAGTGACGTCTGCAAACTACTCAAAGTGGCAGCTGCATGTGTTTTTGCATATGGGTTTGTGTGTTTGTGTTTTTTCTTTCTGTATGATTGAGTGCATGATGTTGTAACTACATGGAAACTGAAGGACACTTGTGGTTTTTCAGTCATGGCAGGTGCAGTAATATCAAGCGTGGCAAACCACACACACTTCCTGTCTCAGCAGACGTGTGTATGCTGCAGGGGGGAGGGTATAGATTGATTGCAGGTGTACGTTGCTTTAGTTGACTGTAGGCTGTAATGTTTGTCTTACTTTCTCTGCAGGGTTTACAGGTGAAGGCAGATTATGTTCCTCTGCTACAGTCTCTGGCTACATTTGGCTGGAGACTCACCTGTGTGCTGCCAACACCCGTTATCAAGACTAACAGGTAATAATCCTCATCTGCTGTTAAAAGGCATGAAGTAATCTATAACGACCTCTTTTGGCAACTGGTAGGAATTGCAACAGGAACAAGTATCCCATGGGGCTCTAAAACTTATTATTTATGGCTATTAAATGCATCATCCTTTTGCCCACACTTCAGTAGGGAAATTCATCTTCTGCATAGAATGGAACAGGGCAGGGATTTGAACCCACAACCTCCTTACTGGGAACCACAGTAAGGAAAATGAAAGCAGAGCTCTGGTGCGCTACCTTGCTGCATGAAGAGAAGAAGAAATGACTTCAGCAGTAATAGGACTTAATTGTTTTATTTGTCATATTTGTATCATTTTAAAAATTGATCTGGATCCAGATTAGGTTTTTTTTAATAGTCTGTCAGGAGATAAATATGCCTGAATTTTTTCATGGGGATTGGTGAATTACTTTTGAAGACATCAACAAAAATATCAAATAACAGACCCTATCTACCCATTTTAAGAAATAATTTGTCAAATTCCTGGATGTGCCCCTGGATCTGCATCAGTTCAGAACCTTTTGAGTAATCCTGATAACAAACAAGCCTATCAATGAGCTAATGCCGGCCAAAAAAATAACCAAACAACAAACAAACATAATGGAAGAAATTAGGGTGTTCAGATGTAAATCCACTTTGTCTTCTGAAGTTATTGTTCAAAGAAATATGAGAGGAAACTGAGCTAAATCTGTTGCAGTTTAGGCTGAGCTTTAAGCTGTGTGAAAGTTTAAAAGCAGCAGCTCTGCGTGTGCGTGGAAAATCCCTTCACAGAAATGTAAAGCTTCCTCAGCTAAGCCTGTGCTGACTCATCATTCATGGCTGCTGTATGAGTGTACATCCGCTTACGGTCAAAGGCCGTGAATGTTTTCAGTCAGGCTGAACGGCTTCGCATCAAACCAGAGCTCTGCTTTCATTTTTTAGTCAGCATGCTGATAATACACTGAACCTGTAAAATGTCAAACTCCAGTAAGTTCAAAGTCCTGATCACAGTAATACAGCTTTCATGTCCTCTGGGATGCTTCAGTGCTTCAAGACTTTCTATCATACATGTTATATATTGTACAGATTTCCATGTTCTTATTTTCATCTAGGGGTCGATTTTGAAACCTTCGAAATGCGTAATGTGTAAAAATCATTCATCCACATCTACTATCCCTTCCTGCAGCACCTCTGTGCACACTCAGTGAAAATAAGCCATTTTAGGTACCGTCTCCTAAGGCCCAGCAACCCAAAAAAGCCTGCTCTGCTCTGATTGGCCAGCTGCATCAGGCCTGAGCTAGCAACACCCACAGACGATGAAACAGGATGCTGGCCAAACACTTAGTCTCATGCTTATGTGGGTGTGTCTAAGTGTGTAGACAGGTAAATTGAAATGTGTTACCTGTTGATGTAAATGTAAGTAATGGACGTGTCAAACTGTAAAACTCGAGGTTCATATTTTTTATAACATTCAACACATATACATTCTACTGTATATTACTGTATATACAGTAAGTGTAATGTGTCACCTTTTAAAGGACCATACCACCCATTTTGCATGTTTGAGCCTAATATATTCAGTTTTCATACAAATAATGTTACTGACAAACATTTCCCAAAGCATACTACTGGAACGGTGAGTTAAAAAAAAATGTTTCTCCTACCTTCCAGACCACCATTGGTTTCAGTTCATTCTGGTACGCTATTAAAATCAACTTGATACTTGAAACATTCTTGGGATAGGTAATCCATCATCATGAACAAGATGTGTATTCAGGTTTTTTTTTTTTTCAAAGTTTCATAATTTTAGTGTTTAAGCTCAATAAAAAGTGTGGAGTGAATGTATGTCTCCACCAGGGAATATAGTCCCAAAAGAAGACCTGTGTTTATCGAAAAACTTAAAGGATCATGACTTCATAAGGCTGCATAACTATTAGCAGGAGAAACACAGATTTTTAAGGTGGGTGTATCACTTCAATATTTGATTTTGAAAGATTAAGAGATTTTGCAAAATACCAGGAAAGCTGAAATACGGTTTTATCTTTGGGAAATGATTGTCAGCAACCTTACATGTATGAAAAATGAATATATTAGGTTCAAACATGCAAAATGGATGGTATGGTCCTTTAAGATAAATTTGCTCCAGATCCATAAATGCTGCAAATACTAAATACGTACAAGAGGCACTCTCTTATAGTAAATGCATTTCTAAGTATTTTCGTTCGATTGCTAAGTAACTTTCTTGCATCAATAAACAGTATATGTTGTAGCACCCTGAGCTTGGCTGGTCATGTTTGTAACTGTTTCAGAGCAGAGCTGATTAATTACCTCTCTATTTTCATCCCTGTTGTTTTTTTTTTCCTTCTCCCCTCCCTCTCTCTTCTCTTTCAAAATGCCACAACACAACACCACAACATGGCTAATTAATCACAGTCGGCCTAGATACAGTGCAAGACAGAGCTCATTTCTCCCCCTGCCTCTGAAACATTTTGCACACTGAAATAATGGTTGATGATCTATTTCAGATTAGCAATACTCATTACACTTGTTTTTGTGCTGTTGACTCCTCCGTTTTTAAGAGCAAATTTGCAAATGCGTGCTTTTTGTCATCTGAGAGTTTGCAGCCTGCACTTCATCTGGAGGGTGGGATAAGTGTCAGTGATCTCAGCAGCGTCTGAAATTAATGCTAACTGCTAATCACTGGCTTCTTTACACAACATTAATTCATGAATTTGTCTGCGAACATGCTTTTATATACACAGCATTCAATTAATGTTGGTGATAATTAGAGCTCAACTGATAAAAGATGTTTTCAGACAAGACCAAATACATTGTTTAGAATAAGAAAACTTCACTAAAAATGTATTGGCCATATATTGGCCAATAGTAGTGTTTCATATAACCGCATAAAGATATATTGTATATTGGTCAATAGTACAATTTTGTACATTTATGTAAACACATGTACAAGGGCAAAATACTCTGCAGTTCAGAGTCAGGATATTTTACAGTTAAAAGGTAAACTGTATTATTAAAGAAGATAACAGTGAATAACAGTCAAGTATGAACACTAAAAATCACAAATTTCTGAAAATTAAATATTAAAAAAATATCAAACTTAAAGGACCATACCATCCATTTTGCATGTTTGAGCCTAATGTATTCAATTTTCATACAGGTAACGTTACTGACAATCATTTCCCAAAGCATACTATTAGGGTCAAACATGCAAAATGGACGGTATGGTCCTTTAAGGGTTTAATATACATTAAAATACAGTGTATAAAACATTTATGTAGTGCAGTCTCTTCTTGGATATGAGCTAACATACATGCCAATTCAATACATGATAAGCATACGTCAGCTATTATCAGTTTGCTAATGTATTGATTATGGCTTAAAGAGACAGTACCTAAAACAGCTTGACTCAATGAAAAGAATATGGAGATGTGTATATCATGTCTTTAATGTTGTATGTGTTCATTACTATTTATTTCACATTTTTCATTATGGAGTCAAGATCTTAGCTTTTGTAAGAAAGTAATAATAACTGATATATGAACAGTGGAACATTACATTTGGATGAAGCATTAATTTTAACTGGCACTTTGCAATAGTGGTAATGTAGGGAGGGATCAAGCCACCAACAGGTACATTCATCCATAAATAGACATGAGCTGCTGTTGTTCTATATGGCTTTAAATTATAATAGTGAGGCTGGACAATGACAGCCATGAGCAGGTTCAGTAAAGACCTGTAATTTTCTCAGCCATCCACTCCTTTCAAGCTTAATGGGCTGCAGCTTTTGCTCAGAATGCGGGTAGTTTTCAGCTTTGATTCGTCAGGAAGCCGTCCAGCATTCTTGACAGCCTAGAAAATAGCTTACGGCTAAATGGTGGAAGGAAGGAGGAAATGGAAAAAAGAAGTTGCGGTGGGCTTTGGATGGTTTAGATAGTAAGCCCTCAGCAGGAGAGACCCAAGTCCATTTGATGATGAGAAAAGGAAGATTTGTAACAAGATTTTAACTGTCTGCAGTGATTATAAACTTGCCATCTTTCCTTATCTTAACTTAAGACCACATTTACACTTGTGTATATGTGCTTGCATATTATTGAAAATGTGTCAGGTAGCGGCAAAGGACAGCATATGTCTTTTTAAGCCGTGACTGATACTAGCAAGAAAAAAAAAATAAAAGCAATATAGCAGAAAAAAGCAATAAAGCTGTCACAAATCAGGCTGGGACAGGAGATAAAAGCTGGAAGTAAAACAGCGAGTTAGTGAGAGCAAACGGCTGTGGTGTGACAAAGATGTGCCGATGAGAAAGAGAGTGAGATCGACTATGAGAGAGAGGAAACCCACTCAGAAATGAGTTTGCATTTCCTGCACTGATTATTCTGTCAACTCAAGTGCTTGGGCCTCTTAGAACCCAAGAGTGAGACATGCATGCAAAGGGGGATTATATTTGGGGAAGTTTGAGGAAAAGAAGAAATTCATGTTCTGATGAAATATGCAAATTAGAGGATATGGCTTGAGTGCACACTCACATTCAGACAAAGATATTCTCTTTATATTTGAACCCTTTCCTTTCCCTGATTTTAAGGTGCGAATGGCATTGAGGGATTAAATTCTTTCTACAACTTCTTGAACTTTAAATAGACATAAAATGCTGATGTCATAGAACTTTGTACAAGAAAATGAATTGCCATCGCACTTTTCAATTCAAATGGATTGTGATGTAGTGTATATATTTATCTTGGAGGTCTACAGCAAATTTTCAAGCATGAAAAATATTTAAGAATGGAGTTGTGGCAGCATGTATAACAGAATTTTTAAAAGTTCAATGAAACTTTTTAAAGAAAGTGAGAAATGGAGTTGCTCTTTTGGTTTCTAACTTCCTGATCTCTCTCTCTCTCTCTCTCTCTCTCTCTCTCTCTCTCTCTCTCTAGTGATGGAAGTCTGTCCACCAAACAGATTGTGTTTCTGCAGAGACCCATCTTGGGCCGAAAGAAGAGAGAATCCAAGGTACACGACCTCACATTCCTCTCAATGTTTCTCTTGGCTAACATGGAGTCTCCCAAAAGTTCTCTCACCTGCTGGCCATATATCCAAGGCCAACAGTACCCTTTGCCACCTCCAATTCCACAGCTGTTTTTGTTTTAAGTAGAGAAATATGCACAGCGTCAGACAAATGTGAATGAACCCTTTAGGAATTCTTCACTATCGGACAAATGTGTTATTTGGAAAAGCAGGGTTTATAATGCTTTTGTCGACCCCAAATAGTGGTGACAACCTTTAAATCTGACCTTTGTCCACAGTGGAATGAATCCATGTTGATACTTTCTGTGACCCAAATTTCCACAGCCATCACAATAACTAATTTAATGGGCCTAAAGCCTTAAAGTCAGACGAGGAATCTTTAAGTCCTTCCAAGATTTCTGGTTCTTTTCTTTGCCGTTTGTCTTAGTATTTTGTTCCCCTGCATATAAACCCTGCTGCAGCTGTCCAGATAACCTAGAATATATTATGTGAAATATGTGCTTGTTTGTTTGGTCTGACTGCTGGCTTTCAGGCCATCAATAACTTCCCTTAAAAAGACCTCAATTTCCTTCTCTGCATCAGTGAGACTCACTTGAATTAGCTTAACAAAGTGCAATATTAGATCCATTGTGATCAATTGTTAATTAACTCTGCATGTTCAGCTTAACGTGCCTGCAGCATATCGAGTTACAACACATTCCACACATATGCTAATGTAAACTTTCAATCTTGCAGAAACTGATCTTCAAAGCCCGGAACAAGTCCAACAAGAATTGCATCAAAGATGCAGCAAAAAGCAAGAAAAAGAAAAAGAAAGATACAGAAGACCCCAAGATTCTTGATGACAAAGAAAAAGTTGCAAAAGAGGAAGCCAATGACAGGGATGAAAGTGGGGACAAACCAGAGGTAGGGGCAGCAAATGAAAGTGAGGCACCAAAAGAAAGAGATGCAAAGAAAGAGGAAGATAGAAAGACTGATGATGGGATTGAAATCGGCATAGAGACTGTCGAAAAGAAAGATGGAGGTGCAGAGACAAAAGAGACTGTAGGAGAGGGAGGAGAAGAAAAGATAACACGAGAACAAGATGGGGCAAAATACAATGCAGAGGCTTTAGAGAATGGAGAGAACCTGGAAGCGACAGAAACAGTGGTGACTGTCGAACCAGAGAGTGAGACCAAAGAAGGGGAGGATGAGGAGGGAGCAGAGGTTGAAGCAGTGGTTGAAAATGGGTTAGATACAGACGAAGAGAAAGAAGAGAACGGAGAGAACACAACCAAACCAGAAACAGAAGATCCAGCAGGCATGGAGGTCGTTACCAAGGAGATTGTGGCCCTAAACGGCCAATCAGAGCCCTGAAGAGACTCAAAACTAGTCCCACACAGCAAGTCAAAGTTTTCCCCACCCTACCTCTCAAATTCCCCCCAAAAAAGACTCGCTCCAACCGAATTAACGAGGGCTTTGATCCCCATCGCTGCAGCATCCCTCCTACCTTCTTCATAGACAGTTTCCCCTAAAACCTGCCACAGTGTAGCTACAGAACGCTCTCATGTAACCACAAACACCAACCCTACTGTATAACCCCACATACTGAATGTATATAAAGCAGGAGATGCTGTTGCAGGATAGGATGCAACAGAGAGTCACTGGAATAACTGAGATGTGGGTGGACCAGTGAAAATCAACAGAGATCATTAGGGTGAGATCCTAGAATAATGCCATGATCAGATAGGATGCTTTTATCAGAGACAGCCAGGAGCTTTGAATCAGTCTTGCTCCGACATAAGAGTTTTAACTTGCAACATGTCTAATTTGTTAAAAGTTATTGGAAAATTAATTAGGTAACCATGAAGGGACAGCATAGATCATGCTTTTGATGGAAAGGATGAAGGATTCCGAAACAGAGGACAGGCATACATGATGTCCATGTTTGTATATGGAGCTGTTTGATTAGCTTCTTTTGGTTTGCATAACTGAAAATAGTGAAATTGGTAAAGCGCATCAGAGGGAAGACTTTGGACAAGACATTGGATGTTCTTGCCTTGACCACACCGCTGAAAATATAAAGGCAGGCACATCCAAAAAGCTTCCTATGTGATCTTTCTTTCTGCAGCTAGTTGTGGTAGACAGAGTTATGAGAAGGACTGTGGTAGAGGTGATGGCAAAGGCGTTTGTTGCGACAGGCAATCCAAAGTCGGGTGAAGAGATAATTGTTTACGCTGAGCTCTAAGCCGTCAAGTGCGTCAAAGAGAGCCTATAATCACTCTTCGGTGTGGTGTGCTAAGCTCACCTTGCATACAGAATGTTCCATATACAAAACCAAGTCAGATAAGGATGTGAAACTCAGCTGAAATTCAGAACACATATTTAGCCCACACCTCGTTACGCTTTAGAGTTCACATACTAGAGTGAATATTTATTTCTGCGCAAAGTTGCTTTTTAATTAAATTTCCAGTCAACAGTCACAAACAAAAGCACCCCAAAGTCTGGAAACAATGTGAAGCTACCTGTTCAGGACCGAGGCTTGTTATTTACCACCACCAAAATAGAGACACATAGAGGAAGACGGAGAGAGAGAGAGAGAGAGAGAGAGAGAGAGAGAGACAGAGGTTGAGAGTAAAAACAGACCAGAGCACATACAGAAGTCAAATAAAAGAAACGAATGAGCCAGTTTAAACTAATGATAGATGCATTCCACATTCCCAGCTGAGACGTTTCTTTTTTTTTCCTCCGGCACCTCTTAACAGGCATAATTTCTGACAATAACCAAGGCATAATATGCTGTTTCATGCTATCATGTAGCTTTGCATTTAAAGGGGGGGTGTAAGCGCTCATGCCATAGAGCTCTCATTAGCTCACTAATGGATTTTGTCAGTCAGGAATCATGTATTTATAACGGGTCACTTATTGGGGGGAGCTATTGACAGCTACACACCTCAGCATGCCTAACAAATAACCTTCACATTTAATAGTGATGTCATATGGATTTGCACTGAGGAAGAATATAAATGTTTTTTGAAGAGTTCTTTTCCAAAATGCTAAATTGTTATTTGGATAATCAAGACGTCTTGCTGTATACTGGTTAATTTTTCCCGAATTTGGATCTTTAATTTTTGCAAGAATAAATGATACCTTCAAATGGTGGATATCTCCTTTTAGAAATCAAACAATTACAGAGCAGTATGATTGATTATGCTGAATAAGTGCTTGACATTTGGGAATTAAACCACCTGCCACTGAGATTTTTTTCAATGTAAAATGTCAAATGCTTTGTGTAGAGTAGAATATAAAACTGTGACCAGTTTAGCCTTATTACTATACTGTAAATGGCCCACAATCTGCTATTAGAAATGTCTTTTAGAGGCACAGTGGTGGTTTGTATGTGTTCTGTGTTTGTTATAGTCAAACAGCAAAGTGTTGTTTTCAGAACGAGTCTTAGATTTGAAGTGTTTTGTCTCTATGACGGTAATATGTTTTGGGTTTATTTTTTAATTTCTTTTCATTGTGATTGTTCTGTTCTTCAGTTGAATGAATTTTTAATGTGGGCTTTGTGTCGCCTCTGCTGTGATGCTAAATCTTATATTTCTGACTGATGCTTCGAGCTACCTCCCGAGGGCCGCTGCGGGTTTGAACTGAGGGGTCGCCATGTGTGACCCCCCGGCAACATATGCTCCTTGTCCTCCCGCCCTCCACTATGACGGCGCTGAAATATGTGAGGTCATCACTAATGGCAGACAAGGTCAAGGGTCATATTTGAGCCAGAATGGATTTTTCCACAGCTGTACGCAGGAGTCTGTGCGAGCACATGACAAATAACCACTCTGATGTTGAATTAAGATATGAAGGCATATCAAGACTAAATATTCTCTGTGGTATTTTTCTTGTTTTTAAAAATGCTGTTTTCTCAGCTGCTTTTAGCTTTGGGCTGTTTGAGCTTTAATAAGCACTTAGTGTATTCAACAAATATTTTATGTAGCCTCTTGCATCAGAGCTGGTGAGCAAATGAAAAAACCTGTCACCTTCATGCTTTTGTCAGACTGTGACCAATATGAATTATGAAAGGCAATATCAAAAAACCCTTTGATGACTGAAGAGATAATTGTGAATATTTAGAAATTTCCCCACAGAATCTTAGTCAGCTTATTTTGTGTCATCTCTATTTTTATAATGCATTTATTTCTATCAGTATTCCTCTCTTTTTTGTTTTTAAATGACCATACCAGTGATTTTGCTTGTTTAAGCCCAATAAATACTAGCCATATACACATTACATTACTGCCAACCATTTTCCAAATTATAGGACCGTATTTTAGTTTTGCTGTTATTTTGCCAAATCTCCTAATCTTTCAAACTGAAACGTTCAGTCGATAAACCCACCTTAAAATTCAATGTTTCGCCTGCTAACATGAACATTTGAATGTAGAAGGGACAGTCATTTTTAATTTAGGTAAAAGCCGTCTTCTTATGGGTCTATACTCCCTGACGGAGACAGGGAGTATATGCAGCACCATGTTGGACTGGTCATGTTTATTGTCATGGATCTCAAGCATGTTTCAAGTCTCTACAAGTTGATTTTTTTTATAGCATTCTGGGATGAAGTGAAACCAGTGGCAGTCTGGAAAGAGGGAAAAACAAATCTAAAATTTATCGTTCTAGCAGTATGTTTTGGGAAATGGTTGGCAGTAACATAACATCTGTGCGGATTGTATATTTTGGGCTCAAACATGCAACCCCACCAGTATGGTCCTTTAAGATTGAGACTATGACACATATTCCCCTTTGGAATCCTGTGGAAACAGACAGAGCAGTTTGAAAAATCAGTTAGCAGCGAGGTGAGGTCATTGGCGATGATTGTGTTTTTTTTGTCTCCCACAACATCCACTAAGTCACCTTGACAGAAGTTACAAAAGGATCTGCACCCCTCTGCCCTACCTGGGGGTCACGACCTTCAGGGTTTCATCTTTCCCTGATAAGAGTTGATTGGATAGAGTGCAGTCTAACCTCTGACATAAGTACACTCCAGGGATTGTGGGTAATTGTGATTTTTTTTTTTTTTTTTGCCCCATAACAGAGACAGAGGGAGAGGAAAAACGAGTCAGGATCCAACACTTCATCAGTTAAATGATGCTGAACCATGTTAACTTAGATGTCCTTTGACTAATGCTAGACCTAATGCAGCCTTCTCTGTTAAAAAAAAAAGAAAAAAGATGATATACAGTTTTTTGTCTTATAGCATAAATGTCTCTGAGCCTCGTGCTGGTGCAATTGTTCTTGGTAATACTGTAAAAAAAAAAACATAATGGTTCATTTCCTGTGTGCTACTATGATGTGAAAAGGACAGAGTAGAAATGACAAACATGATACAATAGGATGAAGTCATTTTTTTTCATGTTGTCACTTAAGCTCGCTAAAAGCCTCTGGGTAATCTATTCTTAGGTTTTGTCTCTGATGTTAGTTTTTAATCACCTCAGCTGCCACGTTCAGTGTTGAGTAGCTTTGATCACGTGCTGTTGTCTCTTGCATAGCAGTATTTGCTATCAAGGAAGAAAAAGTATTCTTTATCTTTGCTATCCTCAGTGTGTCTACATTCCTATTTGTTCACGACATCTGTAAAATTTGTATATTATAAAATGATTTATATTTAATGTGTACACGTATCCTTGCTTGCTTTTGTCAAAGGGAACGCAGTATCTCTGCTGCAGATGATTAAAAGGAACTTCAACTACCCAACTTATTCAAGAATTACCGCATGCTTAAGCTTTAGCTTTGACTCATTAATGTGCTAGAAAAATCTACAGATTCATAACTCCTGCAACCTTTAAAATCTGTTTAAATGAGCAGGTACAATTTGTCGGCCTTCATCTAGTGTATCAGCTTTCTCTGTCAAGAACAAACATCAAAGAACATTTCTGAGAGATGTTTAGTTCTAGTTCCATATAAGGATAATTCATATTGTCCTTGGAGACATACAGAAAATAAATGAAAGATCAAATGGAAACTTCAGTTCATTTAACACAGTAAAAACAAAAAATTCTGGAGCAAAATGCAGCAAAGAAAGGCGATATATACACCCAAAGAGAAAAGAACCCTCCAACTCCGACTGCTCCATCTGGTTATTACCGTCATTACCACAGAAACCTTTTATAGTTATTACATCTCCACATCAAAACAATGCTATTCATTACATCCCTGCATCAAAACAATGCCATTCACCCTCAAAACTGTCCCTTATGCCTCAATATTTCACATAAAAAACCATGATAACAACCCTAAGGTGTTTACAATAAGAACTATATTTACAGTTGAGTCAACACAGCCGGTGTGATCTATAAGTTATGAGTTTGGATCCCAGGGAAGCGTAGGGTCATTAAAACGAGGTCTTTGCCTTCAACCACAACGACAAACACCATAACCATTCAGGGCTCTACAGGAGGCGTTAATGGCTGCTGAATGGGAGCAGGGACTGATGGCGAGCCGCTAAGCTGGACAGAAATCCACNCGTTAATGGCTGCTGAATGGGAGCAGGGACTGATGGCGAGCCGCTAAGCTGGACAGAAATCCACATTCTAGCTGTGGTTTGGATATTAAACTTATGACCTGGGGCAATGCGTCCCTCAGGTTCCATTCTGAGGTTTTCCCAGCAGGACCCATAAGTAATGATACAGGTAATGGCACAGAACTTGCTGAGAGCAGCATGTTTTGAATAATGAAGTTTCTTTTGTGATTCAACAGTGTTCACAGCAAAAAATTCTCCATTCTGTAGTCTGGTGGAAATTTCAAGTATCAAATAGCGTACAACAAATGGCTCAGTAAGAAACCTGCATTAAACTTGAACTCTGAAAAAAAATGCTATTTGACCTTAAAACTAGATTTAATTTAAAAAAAAAAAAAAAAAAAAAAAAAAAACCTTGATTCAAGTCCGCATAAGGAAAGACACTTTAAAACTTCTAGTTAAGGTGCTTGAACATTGATGATTGATTTTGCCTTTTAATTTAACTCATTGAAAAGTGAATGTCGGAAATTTGCATGTGAAAATCTTGACATTTATGCCAAGTCTGTGAATGGCAAATTGCCTTGTTGTTGTTTACAGGCTTGAGAGAGTGTGAGATGCTTGTGCGGAATAATCAAAAATGGATCACGACACTCAAATGAAGAATTTTCTAAAATTGAGTCTCATTTTTTTTGTTGTTAGTGCAGCAGTCTTCCTCATTCTGTTTTCTTTCCATCTCACTGTATTATATTAGAAACATATTGAAATAATGCCAAGGCACTGGCAGATCTTTTCACTTGTCTTATGGAAATAAGACTTTTTAGACTAAATACCAGACAAAATTATGTTTAATTGGTCTGATTGTTGATATAGATAATAATAGATTTCATGTATCAACCATTCAATCCATTTTCAGACTGTTTCTAGTCAGATCTAGATGATAAACAGACTGAATAACTTACATATTGAAACAAGTCTAACAATCTAGTGCATTATATGGTGTTTGATGAGCTGTCTTTTCTTGGATAAAATAAATAAGATTGAATTATCTCAAAAGAATGAGGTCAGCCCTATGATAGACTGGCAACCTGTCCAGGGTGTACCCCGCCTCTCGCCCAATACCGCTGGGATAGGATCTAGCCCTCCCATGACTCTTAACAGGACAAACGGATATAGAAAATAGATGGATGGATGGATGGATGGACATCATGACATTTGGGCATTTATTTTTCCAGTGTGAATTGTTTTCATGATTTATGAATAGCGTACCATTCAGCCTTTCATGTCCTCACCAGGGTTTTGAGAAGCATGAATGTGTATGGCACCCAGTGAATAGCCAGGTAAGTGTGACTATGACAGCATGTTGTTGCCAGCCGGTGATATTTATCTTGGCTTTGTCATGCCATCAAAGTTTTTGAGTATGATGTGAGGGGAAAAGCACACTTGACGCAGCACTGCCATCTACTGGCTTTTCCAGGCATCATGCCCGAGGGTGTAGACCATTGTGACTTTAAAGGACCAACCAGTGATTTTGCATGTTTGAGCCCAACAAATACTACCCACATACACATTACCTTACTGCCAACCGTTTTCCAAAGCATAAACTGCATTTCAGTTTTCCTGTTTTGCAAAATCTCCCAATCTTTCAAAATCAAATGTTTGGGTGATACACCCACCTTAAAATTCAATGTCCCACCTGTAAACACACGATTACAGAGGCACAATTGTTTTAATTTCTTAGTAAAAGTCACCTTCTCCTGGCAGCGACATACATTTAGCTCCGTGTTGGAGCTAAAAATTAATTAATTTGACAAACAATGGAATACATGTTTTGTTCACTGTGATGGTATCTACAAAGTGATTTTTATAGTGTACTAAAATGAACTGAAACCAATTACAGTTCATTCTGTAAAATATATGAAACTGCAACCATGCAAAGTTACTGCAGTGACTGATATTTGACAAACAGATACTCATCGCTCAGATCTACAGGGATTTTGCCTTCTTACATTTTACTATTTTTGGTTTTCCACCCTGTTAAAAACATTGTATTGCTTTTCATCTGTTCCCACCAACCCGATATAAAACCTTAGGCAGTAGTTACTGTAAACAAGCTCTGATAGCCAATGATATGCAACCTATTGACCACAAAATGACTATAGAACAAAGTAAGCTAGTAACTGGTGAAGAAATTTGAGTATCCAATGTGTTTAAGACTAATATTTTCTCAGGAGTTGGTGGAGGTGAAAACAATGCTAAATGGAGAGTGAATATGCATTTGAAGTATTATCAGGTGGACAAAAATGTGACTACATTGGGTTGATAATGTGGTTGGATTTAGTATTTACTGTAAAAGCTGCCTACAGTTTTATATTGGGGGTTGGTGGGAACAGATGAGAAGCTGTTACAGTAAACAAGGTCCAATAAGCTGGCAGATTGCTACCTGTCTTCCGCACAAAGTAAACTAGTTGCTGGTGAAGAAAGTTGAGCAATGTATTAAGACTAAAAAGAAATTCAGGAGTTGGTGGAGATGAAAAAAATGCTAAAAGGAGAGTGAATGTGGACTTGTATTGATCCGGTGAATGAAACATGACAACAGTGGGTTGATAATGTGGCTGCATTTATAAGTAGGCAGTTATCTGATGGCACGTTAGCCATGATAACTTGATAAGATGATTAAGTGTCAGGGCTGTGTGTCTGTCAACTCTTTCTTGAGTTTGTCTGCCCTCTGGTGGTAGAAATAGATTACAGCTTTTGTTTTATTTTCAGGTTTTCCTGGAGCTATCTCACCTGTTTTTCACCTGTGAGTAGCTCCTGCATTTCCAATCAAACAGTTTAGTGGGTATTCTGAAATCCTTGAATATAATTACTCTTTAAAATTTTTTCCTGTGTGAATGTATCACATTCTCAAAACTACAATAAATATCTTGTATATAATTGCTATATTGTTGCAGTTGAGGATGAAGAGTATGTTTTACATTGTTCTGCACATTTTCATCGTGTGTCTTGAAAAATAAGGTCAAATGACGTGAGCAAATGACTTGAGCATTTTAAATCCATCAATATATATGACTTTAACTTTGATATAAAGGTCAATACAAGCATATTGATTACCATAACAGAGAGGCACTTTGTAGCTGTGTGTTAAAGAATGTAATCACTCTGCCTTGACTTGCAACTTCTTCTTAAAACCATTACTGCAGTGTTTGATGTCTCCAAATCCCCTCACACATACTGTGTGTTAGCAGATTAACTGCTTGCCGACGCCGATTAACACAATTACCTCTGCGTGTGCCAATCGATGCCTTATCAACCTTCGTCAGGCTTTAAACTGTAAATTAATTAATACCCCCTCTCTTGTCATTTCTTAATTACCTTAGTTCCAGGAACGGAAATGCCTGTGTCAGCGGCCCTATTTTGTATTTTGTGCTCAGGTCTTTTTTTTTTTTTTTTNTTTTTTTTTTTTTTTCTCCTGACTTTGCTGTGAGCTTATTGGTTCAAACATGCAGCTTTCCTGCTGGAAAGCGATGAGGAGGAATGACATGATCTAAAAAGTGGCTCTTTAGGAGAGTGCTTGATTTGAAGTGGCACTCCATAATCCTTTTGTTGTTGCTGATGGAGGTGACACTCGAATTTGTTCTGAGAGCTTGCTGCTTTGACAAGTAACTGTCAATTTATTACTGTAAACTCTGATCTCAGTGTCTATTCGTGCTTTGCTACAGGCAGGAGCTGAAACTGTACTGAGAAACCTTGAGGTTTAGGAAAATCATTACAGAGAGAGCAGTGACCAAATGAGAGAACTTTATTTCACATCTTTTGAGTTCAGGGTGTTGGAGGCAGACTGGATTAAACTGGTCTGGTGTGGTGTGGTTACGGTCCACCTCACTGAAGGTCTCCTTCTGATCACTGTCAGTAAAAACATACACAAAACAGATTTATAAAGGGAAATTAAAGGTTATCACAGAAATGTATTTCTACAGTGGTTCTCAAACTAGTGTTTGAGAACCACTGTAGCCCAATTCATGCATGAATTGGGCTAGTTTTCACATAAAATCTAAAAATCTAAATCTGATTAAATAAAAGGTAATAGTAATTAATGTTTTACAAGTATTTCTTAATGAAAGATATTAAATTTGTGAATAATTTACCATAATAACAGAATTTCCACTGATTTCAATTGTGTTGACTTGCTGTCAGTGTCCGGAGCCATTGCTTACCACGTGTTTCAGGATGGTACACATGCCACAGCTTGAGAACCATTGTAATGTTGCATTTGGCATTTTAATCAGTTCCCAAAGTTGTCCATAATAATTATAAATATTAAAAAAAAAAATTGCACTCTCCAAGTTCTCAGTTATTTCTTTTTGAGACAAATATGTATTCCTCTCAAATTTATCATTTTATTCTACATTCAGATAGTGGGAAAATAAATACACACAAGACACAATACCGTCATGGGATTTGATTTCTTATGTTCATGAAGACACCACTGTGGCTGCAAAAGCAATGAATGGACTGTAGTCATATTTAAACTTCATTTCTTTGATCAAATGTCAAGACCACCAGGTAATTTTCACAAAGCAAAGCAGGATTCTCAATTCAAGCAGGTAAATTTGAAAAGTGTTATGTGTTACTGTTATGAAAGACCTTCAGAAGAGATTGTGTCCACCAATAATAACTTTACTTAGACAAAGACATGAAGGATGGAAAAGGATTGGAGACATATTCTGTGGAGGCCTAATTGCTGATGATGAGCAGATAAACATGCAATATTTAATCATATTCCAATAAGAGTAATATTCAAGCTATGGTAATCCAGGATACAACAGCATGATCTTATTAATATTGCTTGGTGAAAAAACACCCGTGTTTTCTAAACATGAGGAACAGCTTTCTATCAGAACATCTTTCTCTTCATCCCACAAACTCTTGCTTTTTGTGGTTGATTCCTGTAATTCAACTCCAGCAGCCAGACCTCGATCCCCTTCAAAACCCTGATGTAATGAGTTTTTATCAGGTACATTGGGTGGATTTGTTTCATCAGGAACTAACCAAACAAGTTCTCCATTGCTTTAACATTATTGGCTTGATGTCTAATGAAAACCCACTTTAATGCAACAGTTTTACGAAGCATCTCGCGTTTATTTCTCCACACATTGCAGAGCTATGGCTTAATTCCTGGAATTATTGGTTCACTGAAGTTTTAAAACAAATACGGTTCTAATCCCTGTCCGTCTTCTTTCTCAGGGTGCAAGCATGAATGAATCAAACTCACAAGCAATATAATGAGACCAGCCTTAATCAGACAAACAGTTCCTCCTGTGACGAGAGGGAGAAGCAGAGCATAGAGATAGATATACTAGATATGTTTTCATAGAGAAAAACCAAACCAAAATTTTATAATCAAATCCTGTTTTCAAATGTTAACATAAAAATATACATGCACATGCCTACATAGGTATATGCAGAGACACACCTCTCATACATCTACATGTGTGAATAAGAAAGACATAAAGCTACAAAAAGCTTTGTGACAAAGTTGACCCATAAAAGACTCCCTACCTAATAAAGAGCCTCTTTAAATTCAAAAGGTGTGTGAGTTTCAAAATGAATGAATTTTTCAGAAATTGTCAGTAAAAAAAAAAAAAAAAAANAAAAAAAAAAAAAAAAAGATTAAGACAAGAAGACTCCCCAACCCTGGACCTCCACCAAAATCAGCAGATTTTCTTTTTGTTAACATAATAAGCTCCCATGCTAAATTTCACTGAAATCAGCCCGTTAGCATTGATTTTTTATTTATTTATTTATTTATTTATTTATTTATTTTATTTATTTTTTTTTTTTAAAGGCTAAAGCCTTCTTTTGGATTCTGGATTCAGAATACAATCCGGACCACCTCCACTTTCTATCAACATTATCGCTCAAACAAATGGCAGTGATCACATAACCTCCTTGCTGGTGGTAATTAATCGAAAAATGTGTGTGATTTGGTAATTCAGCTCTTTACTCATTTGTTTAGTTTGGAAGATTCTGGTGCACATTTGCATTTTGTCTCAGTTTTTCTCTTTACTTTCTGTTACCAAAACATTATGAATTTCTACAGCATTTGCTTTGAAAACTGTGGGGAAAAGGAAAAAAAAAGTTTTTTTTAGCTGAAAACACGACAAGTTTTGGAATGTGAGAACAAAAAAATTCTACTGAAAATTAGTTTCAACCCACTTGCTCTTTTCACAAAAAAAGTGTTTTTTGTTTTTTGTTTTTTTTAAATTGTGAAAATCAGTAAAAACCAAAAACAATTAGCCCAAATTTCTGCTAATGTTCCACAGTTTTATTGAAACAGGAGAAAGAGGTAGACATTTGATGTCTTGCTTCTGGTTGCTAGGGTGAGATTTGGGTTAGTTAGGTTTTTCTAGATGGGAATAACCTCATTTTATGTGCATAAGTACACATTTACTTCAGTCATTCAGTATAAAGGAGTGTTAGGAAGAGGTTATGGTTAGGGTTAGCATGGGGTTTGGTTTAGGTTCTCCATCCAGCATCTGGAGGTAAGGGTAGTGGTGGGATATCATGTTTTGGGTCATCCTTCCAGCATCATGGAATAATGTTTGGAGCTGGAGTTTTGGTTAGGGTTCAAATGGGGGTCCTGGTCTGGGCCCTCCATCTAGCATCCTAGGTTAAATGTAGGATTAGATGTAGGTTGCCTTGCTGAAGGTTACAGTTAGGCTTATTGTTGGGTTAAGGGTTAAGTTTAGGGTTAGAGTTACGGTTGTGGTCATGGGTAGGCATAGGGTTACAGATGTCAGTTGAAATCCTCAAATCAAGCATACTACAGCAGCAAATCCTTCCAGAATCTAGATTAAAAAAACCTTTCAAACATGTTTCAAGTGCCCTTAACCACCGACCGATTTCAAGGCTTTAGTTCCTTTTATTCAACCTTCTGTCTTACCTGCTGAGACTTGGCACAGCAATGGAAGCGCACATCATTCAGGCTTGAGTCGTCCAGGCCATATTGGTATTCCTCCACCTTGGTCTCGATCCCACAGATTCCTCCTTCGCGACACTCCCGGCTCCAGTGACCATATTCTCCCCAGCTGGTACCGGGCCCCTCCAGGGTTGGGTTAGTGCTGCACCGGAACTTGATGTTGTTGGCAGCTGTGTCATCGCCAAACAGCTGCCAACAGCTACGTGTCATCACGTAGAGCCTGATGGGGCTCTACGTGAAGCTGAAAGGAGGTGAGCATACCGGGGCAGTACTGAGGGTGGGACCAGTCACCAAAGCTGGACAGGAAAGAGGAAAGATCCAAGATATGGGTTAGGAATGCTGGTAGGAAGTCATTTCAACATCTGAAGACTTAATTTGCAGTCTTGGCAGAAATGGCACTTTAATTTCCCTGTTGAGCATGATGGGAAGCTGCCAATCTCCTGCATCCTGCTGTTTTTAAGTATCTACTTCATTTACCTAATTCTTATTTAACCTTTGTAGAGCAGCCAGGTTTGTCCTACTGAGAACAAGAATCTCTTTCACAAGGCAGCAAATGATTGCATATTTAATTACAAAAATCAAAATATGTCATGGTAAGTGGCAAACTTGCTCAGAAAAAATGAAAGTATTGCTGTTGATACATCTATTATCACTCAATATTAGATTTCCTTTGCTAAATGCTGGCTGCCTCAAAGAATTTCAAGCTATTATTAACAAGAGTGTATCAAATCCAAAAGTTATACGAAATGTATATGAAAGCAACTTGCCTGCCAACAGCATGGAGAAAACATGATGCATCACAATGCATCGATTCAAGTTGTGCAAGGAAAATGAATCAGTTTGCAAAGTTTAAATTGCTTATAATTGATTTTAGTCAAAGGTGTATCTTATCATTGAAATGCTGGCTAAATTAGAAATAATTCTGGGCTCTCCTTTCTACAAAGCAAAGTAGGAGAAAGTGAATCATAGAAGATACTACCGACAATATAATATAGATGCATTTGAAGCTAAGGAGTTGCCTTGAAACTAACTCTTTGAATTAGCACCTTAGTATCAAGTTTTACTTCTTTTTTTGTTGACTGAATCAGTTTGAACGAGTTTTAACCTGTTCTATTTTTTTAGATTATGGAATTGAATGAAACCAAACCAAATCATGGGCAGAATGTGAGATTTGATGATGTACAGAATCTTTGAAAGAAAGAATCGAAATCAAATCGTCACTGGATGAAATCGTCACACTAATAAATATAATGATTAATTTAACAACACAAATGAAAAGCAGGACAAACTGGTTATTTATGTCTGTTTAATATTCATACAGTATCAGGATGGTTGTAGTTGACAAGTTTGTCGACTTACTAGCCAGTGTGGGACTCGACAGAGTACAGGAAACTTCTGCTCCCATCTTTAGCGCAGATGAGGCGGATTCCATTCAGGGCGGTGTCGTCCCCACCATACTGGTTTGGCTCCACCTGAGGAAACATAACACAGGTGGATGAAGTACAAGATCTGGCTAAAGCAGCTTTTCATCTCAGTCCTCTTGCAGTACTTGCAGGGCGAGGACGAAAAGCTTCTTTGGCCAGATCTTGCAGGTATCCATAGTGGGCGTTTAGTACATGAAAAGCAGTACTTATCTCTGTATTCTAAAGGCCCAGTATACTTCAAAAGACACAAGATAAAAAGTGTGCACAGTAGAACGTTTTTTTGTCTTTTCTACTTCTGGTACCTTCCCCTGGCTGTAATTGGTCCACATATCACACAATTATTGCATCACCATGAGTGGGCAGTTGGCAGATCTCAGCCAGTCATGTGATACTTGGACCAATTATGACCAAGTGCAGGTATCAAAAGTAGAAAAGACAAAGTTCTCTTTTGGGGACCTGCAAAAAGAACACCAGAAGAACCTCAATCATAGTTTCTTGAGGCCTGGTTTATGCCATGGATGTGACAGCAGGAGCACAGAAAATGTGAAGTAAATGCAGCCAAAGTAATTATCCAAGGAGGATACTTTTGAGAGTTGCTCACTTGTACCACTCAATTTTTTAAACAAAGCAAATGGCTTTTGTGTGACATATATATGCCTTCATCAATGACTGGCCAAGTGAAGAGGTACAGAAGAAGGGGAAGTAAGTGTGGAGGAAAGGAGAGACAGAGAGGGAGGGGGACTGAAAACAAATTCTTTTCACTGCCTCTGTGTTTTGTTCTGGGTGACCAAACCAGAAAGTACTTCTTTATCCTACAGCACCACCAAAACTAAACCTTCAACCAGAGTTGAAGTGAAAGTCACCATGCACAGTCGTGATGAAAGTGTGAGAACCATTAATGCCAGGATATGTGGACGGTCCATTTTGGAGTCATCTGCATGCACATTCTGCATTGCAAGCCTCTAAAAAGTTCTATTACTTATGAAGTATACTGGGGCCTTTACTACAAGAAAAAAATTACTAGATTACAGGACATTTTACTCTTTTCCTTGAAGAGCATTTTTTTTCCCAGGGCTTCCGATTTATTCAGTTCATATTATTTCCAAGAAGTTAAAAGACCGTACCAATGGTTAGGGTTAAGGTTTTAGGGTTAGGGTTGGGTTCCATGTTTGAGCCCAATAAATACAACCTCCATACCATTACATTACTACCAATCATTTTCCAAAATATACTACTGGAGCAGTAAATATTAGAATTGTTTTTCCTACCTTCCAGACTGCCANTTCCAAAATATACTACTGGAGCAGTAAATATTAGAATTGTTTTTCCTACCTTCCAGACTGCCATTGGTTTCAATTCATTCCAGTACACTATAAAAATAAACTTATAGAGACTTGAAACGTGCATCAGATACATAATCCATCACACACAACATTATTATTTTTTTTGTCAAAGTTACTTAACTTATGTGATCCATTATGGAGCTACACAGATATATGTCTGTCTCCAACAGGGAATATAGTGTTATCAGACAAACCATTGAATTTTAAGGTGGATGTATAACCTGAACATTTGAGTTTGAAAGACTAGAAGACTTTGCAAAGTAACACATAAACTAAAATATGGGTTTATGTTTTGGAACACTGTTGGCAGTAATGTAACACCTAAGCAGGTAGTATTTAGTGGGCTCAAACATGCAAAACCAACAGTGTGGTCCTTTAAAATGAACCGTACGTAACATATTCTTTACTAAGTATGCATATTATTTTTGATAATATTACAATAGTCAAAATAAATGCATGAGTTTATATCTTTACCCTAAGACTGAAGCCAACAGCAAAGAGGTTATTGGGACACATCTCTGGCCAGGTCCAGTTAAGCCCTCTCCATTGGACACGGTAAGCATGGAGGTGTATGTCTCTTATTAAATGCAGTACCGGCACGCTGCAGAAAGATTTTCTCCTCACATAACCCAGGAGACAAAACAGCTAGCGTGGCCAGCACAGCGTAGAACACACTCGCCATATTGACAGCAGTGAGTCAGTGTTTCACCCTGAAAGATCTCCTGAGAAAGTTGCGGGTACAGATGGAAAGCTCTTATAGCTTTCCCACCGCCTCCAAAGTACTCTGATTAGGTCTCAATGCTCATATCAGGATTAATCATTCACAGAGTCACTGAGGGGCATGAGAACGAACAGCTGGTGGTGGAATGAGGACTTTGTTTTTTTCTGGGTCTGCTCCACCATCGTTTCAATCATCTCCTTTATCTGCATATTTTTGCCATTCAGCTGACACTTAAATACCACCTTGGTGAATTAAAGTATTTATCAAAAACATGAAAATGTCTGGGTGATTCTAGACTTTTGAATGAGAGTAAATATACTTAATTGCTTGCTGTTTCTGACTCCCATAAGTGGAAATTCATGTTTATTCTCTGTTCAGACTCTGTGTCTTTAAAACCTCTTGATTCAAGCCCCCTAGTGGTACTTACTGTACCGTCTAATGACTGTACACACGCCAGATATTATAATCAATAAAGTTATCCAACCACTCAATCATCAAAACCCTGACCTCAAAATCATCAGCACCGTGCAAAAAGCACACGTGAAAATCCACAAGTTTATGCATGTTGTGGTTTTTGTGTAATTAATAAAAGTATGTGGCAGTAGTGCTGTTGCTTATACTAACAGGAAGTCCATCTCGTTACAAACAATAGCCATTTAAAACATTTAAAAATTGTTTGAACATGCTAATTCACACACTAAAAAATCATTTACTAATGTTTCAATAACAGCAAACAGTGAAAACCACAAATAAATTCTGATAATGCCTTTACGAGTCTGCTCACGCTATAGTAAAGACAGGTGCGTGTAATTACGCATCGAAATATAACATTCGTCTCAGCCATAACATTGCTAAAATATGGAATGAATTCAAAATCTTACCGTCATTTTGAAGCTGAGAGTGTTCTAAAATAGAACGATATTGTATTTGTCTCCATTATTCCGTTTCAGATAAAATCCTGTCACATCCGCATGTAGGTCCGTTGTGTGCCAAGCTCGTGCGTAAAAGTACCCAATCATTACGCACGGATTTAGCTTCGTCCCGCCTTAACTGAGTTGATTGACATGTATCCCATCCAATAGAAGACATTCTAATCTAACAGCTAACATATAAACTGCCCCCAATGCAGTTAGGTTTCGTTTCACAAGGCCTGTGGCAAATGTAGTTTTTTGGGCACATGTGAGGCAAACCCATATATATATATATATATATATATAT
>VXCM01003926.1:73945-92123 GCA_014773175.1 Lucifuga dentata
AGAAAATGCTTTATAAAACCTCTTTACTTTCAGCTATCAAGCTCAATTTTGGTACATGTGTGAGAAGGAATTTTTGTATGACACAACTGTGCACTTTAAAGAGTTTTATTACGCATTTTGAAGAATATTGATGTAAAACTAAAATATTTCACGTTCAGTTTTTTAAAACTTGGATTTCTTTTGTATTTTCATTTAGATTAATAAATTTTGTGACTGAAGATTTTAAATCTAATGGAACAACTGCCTTGCAATGTTTCTATAATGTGTATATGGAGAGTTAAAAGCATAAAAACAAGCAAATAATCTAGGNTGCAATGTTTCTATAATGTGTATATGGAGAGTTAAAAGCATAAAAACAAGCAAATAATCTAGGCGAGCATTGCCAATTACTGCATCAAAAGGTTTTAAGTGATGTAAATATAAACCCAAGACATTAATAATTTTGCAAATGGCTATTACTGCTGGAAATGACTGATTTATAATTAATTACTCATACAAAACTGTAAAGCCCCATTTTCAGCAGCCATTACTCTAGTGTCCTAATGATAACCTCTTTTAGCTCATCCTTTTAATCATGTTTAAATGCTAATATATTATTAGAAACACCTTTGCAATTGTGTTAGCACACCTGAAACCCATTATTCTATTCCAATAAGCAGGTAAATTGTCTTTAGTTGGGCTGCAAAGTATTGACATCCCTAAAGTTCAATTCTGGGTTCAAGCTTTCTCAAGAAACACTTCAGTCAATATCGTTTTGTGAAATGAAGGCTATTCCATGTGTCAGATTGCCAAGAAACTGAAGATTTCATACAAAGGTGTCCAAACTGGATCTAAATAGGACAGGAAAAGAAGCAGAAGGCCCAGATGCAGAATAGGATAAGTACATCAGAGTCTGTAGTTTGAGAAACAGATGCTTACAGGTCCTGAACTGGCTGCTTCCTGAAAGGGTACACGCCAAATATCAGCCATCTGCAAAAATGAAAAGATGATTCCAGGATGCTGAATTTCAAAGAAAAAGCCACATCTGAAACAGGCAAGTAAAAAGAAAAGATTAAAATCAGTAAAAGCACACAGGTAGTCAATGGTGGATTTTTATCTGGCAGTTTCAGATATGGCTTTTTCTTTGAAACTCTACCTTTAAGGCCAACATCCTGGAGTTTAGGGTGATCCCAAACTTTTTAACACTAGTGTAATTAAAATTGTACTTTTACTTTAACAGGGAACTACTCTAGTTTTATCTAATGATTTTTAGAAAGAAAGACAGCCTGGAGGAAATTTCTTTATAGTGGAGAGGAACATTTATCCCTGTAATGAATTAAAAGCATTAAAATTCCCCAAACTGGAGATTTTGACCTGCATTCATGTGCATATCTTCACACATTAACATTTGTACACATTAACATTTTGTGCTTGGGTGGAAATTACCTATAATAAAAAGACAGGTTCTTTTACAAAACAATTCAAAGTACATTATCTGTGACAAATAATAGCATCATTTAAAAGACAGAAGGTCCTTAAAAGCCACTTTAACAGACTGGATGCATTTTAATGGCATAATATTTAATCATTTTATGCAGAGTATTCTCAATGTGGACATTCTGTTTAAAAGAAATTATAGATTGAAAAGGTATTTTTAAAGGGGGCATACACAGATGTCCATGTTCTTATTTTCATTTAGGGTTTATTTTAAAACCTTTGCAATGTTTTAATGTGCAAAAAAACAAACAAACAAAAAAAGTATATGTGCATGTTCTAATCTCATACACAGTTAGCTTAGCCAGCGACAATATACCCCTTATGCTAGTTTACTGTCAACTGAATATGGAGAATTCACAGCAAGCACCACTACCTTTATAGAATTATTTTGTTTTATCCCTGTCCCCAAAAAAGGGAATGGAATAAAAGTCTATATTTAATTTTAAAAATATAGCATAGTAAAGTAAAAAATTTATGAAAAAGTACCCAAATAAAATACAGATACTCAACAAAAATACTTAAGTACTGTAATGAAGAATTTTTACTTTGCGCTACTGCACATTATGATTTTCTTTTGAAAGGGGTCAGCTTATTCCTTGGTTGACAAAAATGATAATGCAGTGTTCAGTCCCATAAAAAAAAAGAAAGAAAAGAAACAGCATGTCGCCTTCCCACGATGCCATTTATCTCCTCCCACGCAGCTCAGACACGGCTGACAGCAGGCTTCTGGTTTCATGAAGGATTTTTGTCACCAGCTTTACCCGTTTTTGTTTGTAACAGAATCCAAGTTCCTGGAATAACTTGTGGTTATCTTATTATGTAATGCTGATTTCAGCATCAGGACTGCCTATAATCATTGAAGATCACATGGAACTATTTCTCGACTGAAGGCAGACCTGAAGCGTGAACAGAAAATATGAGGTTATTTCCTTCCAGTTACTCTTTGACATCCTTCAAAGTGACTGGTTTAACACTTCTGGCATTGATGTCAACACACCTGTCTTTCCACCAATAGTAAACTGCTCCACCCATTGCTGCAATGAAGCCGATCAAGAAGAAAAAGATCCCTACGTTCTTCTTCAGAAATTTGGCATCCACTGCAGAGGTGTCTGAGAGAGAGAGAGAGAGAGAGAGAGAGAAGATGAGTGACAGCTTATTTTAAACATCCGTAATCATAATTTGAGAAACCTGAGTGGATTTTAAGTCTTTCAAACCTACAGACTCTTTGGCGGGTTCATCATTCATGAGCATGTAATTCAGTAAATAATTGCTCAACACACACTTAAATGTATTATAAAATCAAGATCCCAATTTTTCCACAATACTAAATATGACAAGGGGAAAATTAAATACTTATTTTCTACCTGATGCAGCTTGGGTTTTACCACCTCATTTAATATTTAACATTATGTGACTAGACCAAAACTGCGATTGGACCAAGTAGATATAGAGTATGTGACATTGTTTCAGTGTGTGTTGTACTTTAACTTTGAGGCCACCAAAGGGAAAATTTCAGGCCATGTGGATGTTCAAGGTCTTAAACCTAACAGAATTAAATCTTAATTTTATGGTGCAATATTAATGGAATATGGTTCTTATCATGGGCCCACTGGGCCACTTTGGGACAGATTTTACAACCAGAATACAGTTTCATAGATTTTCCATTACTGACTATCTCCAACCCTCATGAGACCAGGGTGGTAATTCATAAAACATACAGTCAACTACACAGTGTAATGCTAAATAAGCATGATAATTGTAGGTCATTCATAAAGCTTCCTTCACGTTAATCAGTACATCATTGTCTCATTACTGGCACATTGTTGTAAAGGCAAACGCCAATGAAGATCAGTGTGTTAATGAACTGCTTCATATTTAGGAGCCAGGCTTTATACTGCTTCATCTAGTGTCAAAATGAAACTGACGTGTTGAACCTGCAAAGGAAACTTAAATTCTCTGCTTTAGAGCTCCACTGATCGACACTATTATAAGAGAGATAAAAGAGCTGCACACTGGAATGAGGTGTGTACTGTATGTGTGTGTGTGTGTGTGTGTGTGTCAGGTGTGAGAAAAACACAGAGTGCAGTGGATGAGGCTTGAGGAAGGCCACAAGAATGTGTGGAGATCGGATCAAAACTCTTCATTTAAATAAATTTACTGATCAACCAAGTGGGCTTCAGTATCAAAATGCATTTTAAAACATTGCCCAGATTTCATAATACTGAAATGTAACACCTGCAGACTGAAACAATTTTTGTGTGTTATATAAATTGCTTTCCTGACATGTAAGTAAGGAAATATTGAAATACCTCACTAACACAGCAGTTAACAGGTGTGTATGAATGAGGGAACATGACTAAGTGAAGCTATTTGTCCATATTGACATGAAAAAGTGGGCGTGTGTTTGTAAATTCCCCCTGGTACCTAATTGTACTTTGGTACCTAATTGTACTTTCTAAGACACAAACTTGCAGATCTGGATACTTCATTCTACCTGAATCTGTACTTTACAGCACCAGAAACAATAACGTACTTCAAAAGGCACAGTCCTGTTTTTTTCTCTTTGGGAAATCACAGAGAAAGCTGGCTCTTTGCCTAATATGCAAAGAAAATGGGCATCCTGATGGTTCACTAGTCAGACTGTAACTGAAACCGGTTTGAATCTGGTCAGGGATCTTTGATCTTTGTTGTGTCTCCTTTTGCATCTTCTCACATTTCATTTCCAGTCCTCATAACTTTAAAATATTTACATAAAGACATTTCTGCACGCTGGCACTTAAGTCTAGTTTCAGATAAAACACACTGAGAAAAACAAATGACACACTCATATATGCAATAGCCTGGTCTGGTGATCTTCAACAGGTATGAGATTAGTGATATCAAAATTTCAAAGACTGAGACTGTTAAAAACAGAACAGAATTGTCCATTTTAAAGTTCTGTGGTTTTCTCTCGGGCTGTATACCCTTTGATTACAGATCTGTGTGCAGTGCAGGACCGTTTTCTGCTCGTTTATACCTTTAAAGTACAATTACATACCTAAATCGTATCTATCAGTGTACTCTTGAGTACAAAAACATACAATTTGTAAAATTTCTATGTGCTGTATGTCTTCCCTTGCAGGCAAATTTACCCCAATCCACTTCCAAGCTCCCATTCAGGCTGCTGTGCTCCACCCTGCAGCTCAGCCTCTCGCCTCTCTTGGGTATCAACACCAGGTAGGAGTGGAGCTGGAAGGTCCAGTCCCCATTGGCCAGGATGTCAGTGGATGAGACATCAGAGGCAATCTCCACTCCGTCCCTCAGCCAGCGGAGCGTCACTTCCTGCGGATAAAACCCCATAGCGCTGCACTGAAGCATGGAGCGCTCCCCGTAATCAGCTGGCTTGGTCTGATGAACTTTGACAATTGGAGGCACTGGAGTGTAGAAGTGATTAGTGCAGAAAATAAGAAACAGCAGAATGAGGAGAAAAAAAAGTTCTGAGCTGGGAAGTTTCATCAAATCATTAAATGAAAGATGAAGGACAGAAGGGTAATACAGCCAGAGAAGAAACATACCTTTTCTATCCAGTGTGCTCTGTCTAAAAAGTCTTGCGTGGTATCTGCAAAGAGTCTCCACTTCAGCTTTTCTTAAGGCCATTTTCCAAGACAAGTTATTGTAATGGTTGGCATTTATCATTCCATATTCCCCAAAGCCGACATACTTCCCAAGCCTAGAGTCGTACATGTTGTTCAGCTTCTGGTTAAATACATTTTTTACAAAGTAGACCATATCCATGATGTTGTCACCATACTCACAGTCAAATATAGCCTGATATGTGTAGGCACCTAAAACAGTAAGAAATTCAGTTGCAGACAGATGAGATCACATAGAACATAGCTTATTGCACTAATCTGAAGAACGTCAAAATTCTGATGCGACAGGAGCAACTACTAAAAATGCCAGGAACAGTGAAATATAGTTAAAAAATTGAAGTTGAATATCACTTTAAAGGACCATACATCCATTTTGCATGTTTGAGTCTAATATATTCAATTTTCATACACTTAAAGGTTACTGACAATCATTTTCCAAAGCATACTGCTGGAATGGTGAGTTAAAAAAGTTTTCTCCTGCCTTCCAGACTGCCATTGGTTTCATTTCATTCTGATACGATATTAAAATCAACTTGTTGATGCTTGAAATGTTCTTGGGATAGGTAATCCATCATCATGAACAACACATACATTCAGGTATTTTTGAAGTTTCTCAATTTTAATGTTTAAGCACAATAAAAAGTGTGGAGTGAATATATGCCTCCACTGGGGAATATAGTCCCAAAAGAAGACCTGTGTTTATTGAAATATTTTAATGACCATGACTTCATAAGGCTGTGTAACTATTAGCAGGCAAAACATGGATTTTTAAGGCGGGTGTATCGCTTGAATATTTGATTTTGAAAGATTAAGAGATTTTGCAAAATATTAGGAAAGCTGAAATACAGTTTTATCATTTGGGAAATGATTGTCAGTAATGTAACATGTATGTAAATTAAATATTAGGCTCAAACATGCAAAATGGCAAGTATGGTCCTTTAATAGACAATGGGAATTCTGATAGGTGAGTTTTAAAGGAAAGGTACAGCTGCTTACAGAGGTGCAAAATGGCCAGATCACCTTTGCTTTAATTGTTGGTGTAAAACCCAGAAACACAGCAAAATGAGGGGAAAAAAACAAAACAAAAAAACAAAACAAAACAAAAAAAAATCCCCCAAATCATAAGTCAAATCCACAGGTCATTTATTAAACAAAACTACAACCTGAAAAATGAAATATTGTGAGATAATGCAAGTGGCATTTGCTATATTCAAATTCAGAATGATTTAATTAAAATATGCAATACAGCAAACAACAAATAAGGATAAATTAATCATATTTACCTGCTGGTGCTGGACAGAGTAAAACAGCAGAGACTGTGAATGTGTAAGCAAAATAAAAGCCCATCATTGTCTCCTGAACACTGAGAATGTTAAACTACAACATGAATTCCTTCTCTTCTACTTTCCTACTTCTGCTCCTGAAGCATAAAACCTACAGAGATCCTCCTTATTTAAATGAACCATGTTTATTTCATCAGCAACATGTCACAATAGCATGTGAGCCTAGAACCAAGGTGAACAGGTTTTTCAGGTTTCATGATGTCGATCAAAGTGGATCAAGTTGATCATGAGTTTACTGTCACTATCATGGCACCCAAACACAACTTGAACCTTAACTTATACTTCCTCTCTGCACCTGTGACTACATTGTTCTTCCAAAAAAAAAAAAACNAAAAAAAAAAAAAACAGAGCTGCAACATTTTCAGTATTTGAGCAGAAGCTCATCATTTTAAGACAGAGATGGGAAAATGACTTTTAAAAATTATGCACCGCATAAGTGGAATAAATTGCAAAAGCTGATAAAGTTAAAAATCTAATCTCTTTTAATCAATTTAAGTGCCTTCTGGCTAGTATGGATCAGTCTGAGTTTATGTGTTTTATTTGATGTCGTGTTTGTTTGTTTTTTAAAATATGTTTTCATTGTTATTTTATTTTTATTGTTGTTGTTTTATTATTTTATTTATTGTTTTATATGTATTGTCAGGGTGTCCTTGTAAAAGAGAGCTTGCTCTCAATGGCCTTCCCTGTTTCAATAAATAAAATAAAATAAAAATAAATAAAATAAGCTCCATACACTTCCATATTAAAATGCAGCAGCTATCTCATCCATCACTGTGAAAATAATTACATTCAGACCTGAGCCAAATCAATCCCACAGACAACAGAAGCAGTTTGGAGTGTTGCTGTTCCATCGCAGCATTAAAACACAGCAGGCAAACATGACAATTATTTGCTTGAGATGCAGGAGCAGTGACAGTGACTTTCCACCAGTGATCCCATGGCTTACAAAGTGTTAACAAACACACCAGGAAGAATATATTGTTCTCCATTAAATAGAATACTACAGGAACAGGCTGTTTTCAGCTTCTCTTTTTGTGTTTTAAATGCACACAACAAATACGATGAGCTGCATTTGTTGGAATATGTCAAAATATGGTGAAGCGGATGCATTTTCTTCTCTAAAATGGGAAAATAATTATTAACTACATCAGCATTCCAAAGCTTGGAATCACCCAGAATTTTTCATGATAATAACTGATACTTTTATCTACCAATGTGGAAATAAGTTGATGTACTGTAAATATATAGGCAAGCCAGTAATGATGTTGCAAATGGCTATTACTGCTAGAAATTATTGATTATAATTAATTCTTCACATAAAACTGCACAACCCCATTTTTAGCCGCCATTACTCTTGTGTCCTAATGATAAACTCTTTTAGCTCATCCTTAATTAATCATGTTTAAATGCATATTTGGTTATTAGAGACACCTTTGTAACTGTGTTATCTCACATGAAACCTATTATTCTGTTCAAATAAAGATGTAAATTGTCTTTACTTGGGTTGCAAGATACTAGAATTCCTAAACTTTGATTTTGGGTTCAAAAATGGCCAAAACAAAACCAAACAGCTTTGACAAGAAATACGTCATGTCTGTTGTTGTTTTGCAAAATCAAGGTTATTCCATGTGTCAGATGTCAAAAAGCTGAAGCTTCATACAAAGGTGTCTACCACTTTCTTGAGAGAAAAGGGCAGACTGGATCTAACCAGGACAAAGAAAGGAAAGCCCAGACATACAAATGCTTAAGAGGATAAGTACATCAGAGTCTGTGGTTTTAGAAACAAATAAAGGTCCTCAGCTAGCTGCTTCTTTAAATAACACACACACCAAACACCAGTTTCATCTGCAACAGTGAAAAGAAGACTATGGGATGCTGGTTAGTGCTGGCTATCTGAAATAAATGCACAAAACAGCACAGACAGTCAACTACCCAGTGACTTGTGGATATCCTCACTTCTGATCCCAAACATGTCCTAGCCTGGTGGTGTCTGCTGTGTGCTCAGCTGGCCCCTCCCCTCAGATGTACTGGCCCCCCCTTCAGATGTGCTGGCCCCTCCCCTAAGGTGTGCTGGCCCCTCCCTTCAGATGTACTGACTCCTCCCCTAATATGTGCTGGCCACTCCTTTCAGATGTTCTGGCCCCCTCGGATGTGCTGGCCCCTCCCCTGAGATGTGTTGGCTCCTCCCATTGGATCTGCTAGCCCCTCCCCTCAGATGTGCTGACCTCTCCCCTCAGATATGTTGGTTCCTCCCCTCAGATGTACTGGCCCCTCTCAGAGGGCCCTCAGATGTGTGGGTCCTCATTGCTCAGAGGCCACACAAACCCAGGATACAAGCCGCNCCACCCGGAAAGTGACTATACACCCACTTGTAGACATTATTTCATATGGAAGCTAACATGACTATGATTTCAAATTGACTAAATCTTTCTGGATTCTCTTACTGGATCATGGCTTCTTTACTGTTTATATTGTCCTATAACGTTTCATTTTTTGTGTGTGTTTTTGTAATTTCTTACAAAAACACACCTACATCTCCTATTGCACACTTGGCCTTTCAAGGAGAGGGAATCTCTCTTTGAATTGCCTCTCCTGAGGTTTCTTCCATGTTTTTTTTCCTTGTATGATGAGTTAGAAAGCTTTTCCTCGTCTTCAGACAGAACTTGGTCTTGGTCTGAAAAGCCCTTTGAGAACATTGTGGGGCTGTGTAAATAAACTTGACTTGACTTAACTTGACTTTCCTTTTTATTTGCCAGTTTCAGATATAACTTTTTCCTTGAAACTCTGCCTTTAAGACCGGCATTCCAGTCATCTCCAGTAGCAATAGTCATTTGCAACATAATTAACGCCTTGGCTTTTACATCCATTTAAAGCCAGCTTGGTGAATTTATGTATACTTCTGTATCGAAACATTAACATTTTTGGATGATTCCAAACTTTTGAACACTGGTGTATAATAAAATGACAGAACATGTGTTAAACTGTCTGAGTCTTCACTCGATGCATTTTTTACAAACACATTTAGAAGTACTGAGTGAGGCGTACAGAAGGACTCCTCTCAAGCTTTAAAGGTTTAAATCAGAGTTATTGCAGACACTATAAAATATAATTAAATTGCTGCAAATGGAACAGAAAAATAGAAGCTGAGATAAAGTTATTTCACTCCAAGAAAATGACGACAACACGTGAGTGTTTCTCGTTTTTGCATTTTACACTTGGTAGGTCTTTTTGGCTTTCAAGATGAACCAGAGTCCCATGGCAACTCCGATCAGTGCCACCATCACACCAACAACGCACACTGCTGTCTCTGCAACCTGCTGGTCTGTGTGTACTTCAACCTCTGTGGAAACACACACACACACACACGCACACACACACGTTTACCACACAAATCCGGATAATTTGTACTGATTTTTTACTATTTATTATTTTAAAGCTGCCTCTAATAGTTTGTACCAATATCTGAATTTTAATATTTAATTAAAGCTGGTATATCTGATATGGGGCTTCAATTCTGATAAGCAGACAAATACACTGAGCTTATCAGAACTGGTTTGTAATTGCTTAGAAAAATGTTAAATCTACACAGTAAATTGAGCGTGTTCAATATTTGGATGATACCAAAGTGCATACGTGTTTGTTTTAATCTATTTTAGCAATTACAGGTGATTTCTGCTCCATCCATATGGTAATTTTTAGATGGATCAAGTAAACATCAAATTCTCTGTGCTTTTCTTTAAAAAAAATCATTGTAGTCATTAAAGGGAGATTTTTCACTAATATGTTGACAAAAATCATATCACTCCAAAAACACACCCCCTCATTGACTTATACATCCATCAACCATCTTATATCTGGGACTGATAATATTTTTTTTTTCTCACCCCAGAACCTGGTGAGAGGCTCTGGCAGGCCGGCGTGGCCCACACTGCATGCATAAATGTCGCCCTCCTGAGGTGTGAAGCTCAGATAGGAGAAGATGTAGAAGCTGAAGTCCTTGTTGGAGTAATACTTGGTCTGGCTGACGTTACTCTGGTCCACCAGCTGCCCATTCCTCAGCCAGGTGACGTCGACTATTGGGGGATGGAAGTCATTGACAAAGCAGATGAGGATGTTGGGGACGCCGAGCTCCATCAGCTGCTTGGGATATATCTGGGAAGTGGGACTGACTACGGATGGATGGATGGATGGATGCATGGATGGATGGATGGAGAGTCATGCATGAGAGACAGACAGATAAAATGCATTTTCTAATTTTTTTTAACTGAACTCCAAGATGTAGTAGGTACTACAGGTCCTGTACTGTACTGTCCTGTACTGTAGGTCTAGGTCAACTTTATTGATCTCCAAGGAGAAATTTGGCTTAGGCATCAAGGTTAACTATAATTCATTTCTACCTCAACAAACTCTCACCTATGGCTTGTGGAGGATTATTTTCTCCCTTTATACAACGAGGGATGTTATACTTGCAGGTACGGAGGGACATGTACGCATCTTCAGCCAGACCAGGATCAGGGATCCATTGCTCTGCAAACTCTGGCAGACGCAACATGAAGTGGTAGGTGAATAGCTCGACATACAGCAACTCATCACCATCAAACTCTATGTCATACTGGCCATCATCCAGCACGTCCTTTTGACAGAAGGTCAACAAGCGAAGCAGGTGTTTACCTGGAGTTTGTCGGAGAGGAGAAAAGGCATAAAACGTGACATCTGAATGTTCGCAATGTTTGTGAGCAAATCTGGTATCTATCAATCTAAACATGGAAAAAAAAATCTCAGCCAACATAGAAAATTAAGGGCTAGTGCAGTGCCCATTGAAATCGTGCCAGTTTAGACTGGGCTGGACTTTGTGGTGTGCGCTGTAGCCTGACATTAGTGCCCATGGAGCAGAGCATCCTGTCCTATTGCTGCGCCTGGAGTGTATCCTGACGCTGCACCTTGAGCGTGATCGGACTGGGCCTGACTTTATAGTGTGCACCGCAGCCTGTCATAATTTTGTTCTGCACATCCTCGTGAGGTAGCTTTGTTTGCAGTGCCCGTTGAAAACGAGCCTGTTTGGACCAGGTCGGACTTTATGGTGTGCGCCACAGCTTGCCATTTGTGCCCGTGCAGCAGAGCATATGCTGCCATGCCCAGAGCGTAACCTGCCATCATGCCCGGAGCATATCCTGCCACATGCGGACGACTTTTTGCTGGCACAGGTCAATTTGAGAACCATTCATCCAAGTAACTTCACATGCAATACTGCACGTTCTTGGCTCCTGAGCATTATACCTGCCAAATTTCAACTTCATACAGTGTTGTTGTTGTGTTGCTACCTGATTTGTACTAGAAACCCAATTTGTTTGACGGGTGGGAGGGTGATCTCTTCGTGGCATCGGTTGTCCATGCAGGACATTTCCGGATGTTTTTCCAAGTTCTGCTTTTGACACTGAGAGACTTCCACTCTTCTCTGTGAAGAGATCCTTCACAAATTTGAAGGGATCTTTGTAGAAGCTTGTTCTTGTCTGCTCCTTCTTTCTGCGTTTCTTTTGCAGGTTCTCAGCTCTCCTCGGTGTCACAAGCCCCTGCTCTGGATGTCTGACTGCAACTCTGTGGCCTTCCTCCATTGTTTCTTCAGTTGCCTTCTCTCTCTGACTAGGCAATTGATTTCCTTTTGCCTCCTGGACTTGGTGGGGATGGTCAATGTAGTTTTCTCTTCTCTATTATTCCAAATCGTTCAGCTCCATAGCTGTAGATGAGTTCCCCCATCATTTCCAGCTTCTTCATGGTGGTGCCTCTGAGCATCTCTAAGATGTTGTGGAGGTCACCGTTGACCTCCTTCCACAGTGCCTTCTCACAGGATTTTACCCACTTGATCAATGGCTTTCGCCCCANCCCCCACCCCAAATCTTCTGCAAGTTGTGAAGAGCTGGATTCAGGTTGCTCTCTTGTGCCTTGCTCTTCCTCCTCTTGGACAGGGTTGTTGATGTCTGGCAGACTTTGTTTTTTGTTCTGCTGCTGAATTTCAGTCGACTGATTCCACCTGCTTCTCAGAAAGTAGCTGTCAATGAGAGGTTCCTGTTGTCCTCTCTTCAGGCACCCTTTCTTGCTCTGATGTATTTTCAGGCCTGTGGTGGAGGTAACCTTTGCCCAGCCACATATGCAACTCTGGAGTTTGTGTCCTGCTGCAGCTGTTGAAGCCTCAGGTGTGCTGATCATCAAACTCATTGTCTGTTCCATTCCTGTGCCAGTTGCCGGGTTATATGCTGATGAGTCATGTTCCGCCCCCACTCTCGCTGACTCAGGGATGTCCTCTTCTTAAAAGTTTTCATAGCCAAAGGTGGGTGGGACCCATGCACCTTTAGTGCTGGATCCTGCTGCCACAGGTAGTTAGCCCATGGAAGCCCTGTTGGGGTCTGTTCCCTCCTGCCAGCTGTCTTTCCATGTTGTCACAAGGTCCTTCCATAGTTGTCAGCTGTACTTTCACAGCAGTCACTGGTTTACCAGATGATCAGATCTATTCTACAGGACTAATTGTTTAACATGTAATTTAAGCAATTAATTATGTTTTATATTTATTTGCTTAACAAATATAACACTGTTTTAACTTCTGCTGCTTCAGATTTAACTGGAGAGTATCTGGAGTGTATCCTGCCAAGCGCGGACTACTTTTTACCAGCTCAGCTCAATTCAAGAACCGCTCATCCAAACAACTTTGCATGCAACACTGCATATCCTTGGGTCCTGAGCAATAAACCTGCCGAATTTCAATTTCATACAGTGCCAAGTTCTAGAGATATTGGTGCCATAGACAGAGATTTCTGCCTTTATAGTTAGATAAAAGATACTGGTGATTTTGCATGTTTAAGCCCACAATAAATACTTCCCGCATAAAAGTGAGGTTATTGACAATCATTTTCCAAAACATAATACCGTATTTTAATTGTCATGTTATCTTCTCAAATCCCCAAATACAGTATTTCAAAATCAAATTTTCAGGTAATACAACCACCTTAAAATTTCATGTTTCACCTCATGTTATCAGACTTATGATAACACATAAGGGATGGCTGTTTTTAATTTCTCAGTAAAAGTTGTCATCGCCTGGGACTAGATAAAAAAAAAAAAAACTGTAATAGATGTTGTGTTTACTGTGATGGATTATTTATCTCAAGCAAGTTTCAAGTCTCTACAAGATTATTCTAATAGCATGCTGGAATGAATTGAAACCAATGGCAGTCTGGAAGGAAGGAAAAACAATTATTTACCGCTCCAGTAGTATGTTTTGGAAAATGGTTGTCAGTTATGCAGTGTGCATGTAGGTTGTATATATTGGACTCAAAGATGCAAAACTACAGAATGGCCCTTTAACACCACCATCCAACTTCCTGCTAAAATGTTGGCACTGTTCGTTCTTCCATCAGTCAGTTTGGTAGACAAACCACAATGAGTTTGACTCTGAAAATGCAGCTTGTTGGCAAAGCAGTGAAATGAAAAGTTATTTATTTTTTTATTTTTTTGCAACATGCAGAAATAAATTTTAAAAATACAGCAGATCAAAGTGAAGCTTCCTGCTGTTATCACAGTTTGATCTGACAAAAAGATTTTATTTTCAGATCTGAAACTGAAACCTCTTAATGTCTTTTCTTAATTCACAAATCGTAATTGATGTAATTTTACAATACTTACTTTCACTGCATGTTGATAGAAAAATAACCAGCAACACTGGAAACATATTTATCTCCATCGTGCGCTCACTGCCAGCCGTGAGACCTGTTCACAATGGTTCACACTTTGAGGTGACTTCCTTGTCCACAAACAATGACAAAAATGTTCCCAAGCAGAAAAACCTCAAAGCGCCAATGACAAATTTTAACATAACTCACTGCTGCCACCTAGTGTAGAAAGGTGAGAACTATAATGTCTGCAATTTCCCCTCGCCTCGTTTTTTTTTTTTTTTTTTTTTTTTTTTTTTTTGCTTGCAATACCAAATTTTTGTGGTTGCTTTTTAAAGATGCATTTCATCATCTTAACTTTAACATTTTATATTTCAGTGTACCATGATTCTCCTGTAATTATTCAGTACTTAAAAGGACAAAAAGACCAAAATAAGAGTTAAATGTGCTCTTGATACTCACCCTTCAATACTAAGCCATCTTTAAAGGAACATACCGGTGATTGAGCCCAATAAATACCACCTGCATACATATAACATTACTGACAAGCATTTTCCAAAACATACTCTGGAGTGGTATGTATTAGAATTGTTTTTCCTACTTCCAGACTGCCACTGGTTAAAATTCATTCCAGTACACTATTAAAATCAACTTAAAAATGCCGCAGCCCAAACTGAAATCTGAAAATCTTCTGCAGCCCATCCAAACTTTTTTTGTAGACTGCACTGGGTGCCACCATCTGCATTCTACACAGGGTGCACCAAAATGACTGTCTATAAAAATTTTGTGGAGTGTTTAAGCAAAAATGTATTACTTTTTAATAAAACTATCGCTGTAGTTCATTATAACGAAGATTTATATTTATTTATATTGTGGTACATAATTAGTATGTATTTTACAAAGTTTGTTTCCATCAGTCTATTAACATGTCATTGCTACTCTTTTAAATGTAAATATTTAATTATAAATATTTTATGGTAATTTCAAATTTAATTACAAAATTGAAACTTAAAAACTTTTCATTTATTTATGGTAAATGACCTCTCACAGCTCACCTGCAGTTCCTTCACAGCCCATCAGGCTCAAAGTGTGGGCTGCAGCCCACACTTTGGAAATCACTGTTAAGGAATTGAAATGTGCTTGAGACAAGTAATCCATCAAGCAAAATCACCTGAACATTTGATTCTGAAAGAGTAGGGGACTTGGCAAACTAACCTGAAAACTAAAATGCTGTTTTATATTTTGGAAAATGGTTATCAGTCATGTAACATGTACGTGGGTAGTATTTATTGACTAAAACATGCAAAATTTCGTTATGGTCCTTTAAGGTGCACAGAGAAATTAACCAAACCCTGAACATCCAAAACAGAAACAAGAGCATAAGAGCAAAATTGTCAGTATATGAAGAAAATCTTGAGAAGAATCTGTTAAACAGTTTGTAGATGTGCAAAGCTTCAACCGGCTCCAGAAACCCAGACAAAACTCACGGCTCCATACAGAAAACATTATTTTAATAAACACGGTTGACAAATAAAAGGTAGGCTTCAGAGAGGCAGCAAACCGCCTGACCGGAGGCCAGCGATTCCTCATTACATGTTCTTCAGAGAGACGACACAACTTAGCTCAAACGTGAAATCGAGCACGTAGAAAAGGAAAAGGTAGAACAGAAACATGTAGATTCAACAGCAGAAATACAAGTTTGTGCAACAGGCTATGTATATGTACAGTTATCTTCTTTGACTGAACATTCAACAATAGCTTCAACTATGTTTATTCCATGGGGATTTTGTGCCAATTCAACTCCCGTTTCTGCAGGGAAAATGGTAGATCCATTCAAGTGTCACACATCCAAAAAAGTTATTACCAAGCCATTACTTAGTCTTCAAAGTGTTAAACGGTGTAAGAAATATCTCTGTGGTAGTTCGATTAAAAGATAAAGATTCAGCGCCTTGTATTCTCCTTTTAAGAAATAGACACATGGTTATGTTATGATAAATCCCAAGGTTCAGAACATCAAAATGGAACTCCTGGAACTGAAGGGAAAATACTAAAGACAGTGCTTAGTTTTGTGTCATGTTTATAAGACTACAAAGTCTCAAAAATGGATGGTGGGCTTTTAGAATAGTTTAGGTAAAATTTATACTAACTGAATGAATACGTTAATGAATTTTAAATGTTGTACTTTAGTTATTTCTATACTTTCTAGATAATTATTTCTGCAATTTTTCCATATTTACCTGCACTTTATTAGCTAAATCCGGTGGGTTTAGCCAATCAAGATTTGAGAGGCACCAGCCCTTCGTCGAGTAAATGCACCTAATTTAGCCAACGACGCGTGGATGGAACATGTAAAAATATAAAATATGCAGTGCTGTGGTATTAAAGGCTGAGACACTGCCGAGAAATAAAAGCCGATTTCTTTGGCATAAAGCTCAACTTCAAACTGAGATTTAACCCAAGAACAATGATTCATAACTTGAACCGTAATCAGCTTTACAAACTTTCACCTGCAGGTAGCAAATACCTGATAAATCCTCACAGGGCTCGACTGTTATTCCAAATAAATTTGTAGCTATTAACAATTTAAATAATTAAGACCAAACAAGGGGTTGCTCTGGAGTCAAGCCTGGTGGTAGGCTAGGTGTCACACAGGCAGTCTTGTAACCAAAAGGCTGTTGATTCAAACGAGGCTGGAGAAAACAAGTAACACGCTCCATTACCTAAACACAGAAGATGCAGCGTAAAGTCAGCCAATGCAGATTTGGAGTAAGGCCCTTCATTCCACAACCTTCATTATTCCACTTCCCTCTTTGCGGGGATCACCATAAAATACTTCTTTATAAAAGAAACATAAATATGTACAAATATTTACAAAGGGGAAGGAAGGAGAGACCGGTGCATTTTGTGTTTGGGTTCTAAGATTATCCAGAGACATTCTTTCACATCCTTCCATCCCACATTCAAAACATCTGACGTTCTCTTCTTAGTGGTGCACTGGGAGTGTTCAAACCGAAGGATCTAAAGGGTGTTTCAGGGTGTGTGGTGTCCTGGGCCAGCCCAGGTCCCTGAGCTATTAGTGTTTTCTTTCTTATTTGGTGCTAAAATTCTCAACCAGAGTCTGAATCACTGGTATCTGAGGACGATGATGAGGACGAGGAGGAAGACGAGTCGGAGCTGGAGCTGCTGCCGCTGAGTCGCGAGGGCTGGGTGTGAGTCTCTGCTGCGGTTGGCTTCTCCACTGAGCGAAAAGAAGAGAAACGCTTACAGTTTTGCTTACGGGGCAACTCTTTCCACATCTACTAACAGTACATGCAAAGAGAAATGAGGATGCATGGGCTCACCCTTCGGTTTGGCGGGCTTCTTGACTGAATTCAGCTGTCCGCTGACATCCTGCAGCCTCCTCTCCAGCTCTCTCCTCTTCTCCAGAGTCAGCTCCTCTTTAGATTTGCCACCGCTGCCTTTCTTTGCTGCAGCACATGAAGAGAGGACATCGTTATCAGAAACCTGGATTCTATACAGTAATGCAGCAACTGAAGTACGCTGCTGTAAATGAGCACAACTGCAATTAGCATGTTTGGAGCAGGTGTATGACAAATAACTTGCTTAGAAACAGCATTAGATGATTGTCAGCTACTAGCTTATTTGGATATTAAAGGATCTACCGGAGAGGTTACGTGTTTAAGTCCAATAAATACTACCTGCATACAGGTTATGTTACCGACAAGCACTTTCCTAAACATAAACCATATTTTAGTCTTCTTGCTATTTTGCCAAATCCCCTAATCTTTCAAAATCAGGTGATACATGCACTGACAATTGCAATGTTTCGTCTGTTAATACTTGTGCGTGATTGTAGAAGGCTGGATTGTTTTAATTTCTCTGTAAAATTTGTCTTCTCCTGGGACAACTGGTGGAGACATACATTTTCTTCCGTGTAGCTCTGTGTTGGAGCGGTTACCTTAAAAAACATAACAGTGTGTTGTTTGCTTGTGTTTTTTTTTTTTTTTTTTTTTTTTTTTTTTTTTTTTTTTTTTTTTTTTTTTTTTTTTTTTTTTTTTTTTTTTTT
>VXCM01003926.1:93168-127590 GCA_014773175.1 Lucifuga dentata
AAAAAAAAAAAAACATGTCTGAGTGAAAATTTTCCCGTCTTTTAGCATAAACCTTCTGCTAACATTAGCTACTGGAGTGTTTTACTTAAACCTGCTGCTAACATTAGCTAATGGAGTGTTTTAGCATAAACCTGTGGCTAACATTAGCTAATGGAGTGTTTTAGGTTAACTTGGCCAAGCAGAGTTGGATCCAGATATCTAAAGTGGATATCCATCTTCCTCAACTACACCATGCTCATTTTTAAGATATCCAAAATGCTCTCACTCTCCAACATGGGGGGGGGGGGGGGGNAAGCGAGAGAGAGAGAGAGAGAGAGAGAGAGACATTCAATTTGTCTTTTTTCCAGGTGAACCCTGAGAGTTTTTTAGTTTTTTTTAATTTTTATGGTTTGCAATTGATAGTAAAAACTGTTAATTTCACCATCCCTAATCACAATACCGTATATAGTTAAGGTTTAATGCTTCTGATTAAGTTTGAGCTGAGAAAGTTTTGTGGTAATTGCTTTATTACTAACTTGCTCGTCTTGTTGCTCTTCTTCCCCTGGCTTTTCTTGCTCTGGGAGGCGCTTCCTCTGGCAGACTTGCTCTTCATGATCTTGCTCGGCATCTTCCATTCCTCCGAGCCAGCTCGACCTCGACCCCCTCGGCTTCGCTTCTCCAGCTTCTTCTTTTTCTTCTTCTCCTTTTTGTCCTTTTTCTCCTTTTTCTTCTTAGGCTTGACAATGGGGCCTTGCGAGAGGGCGGCTAACTGCTCATGCACAGCTCGGAGCTGTGAGAAGTAGAAATAAAATGGTATTTATAATTTGCAGTGCTTATTTAACAGGTGTTCCAATGGTATTAAGGAAGATATATTAATAACAGCAATCTTACCTGGGTGCACACCTGGTCCTGTAACTCAGCCAAGCGGTGCGCTCGTTCTTCCTCGCTGTCTGAGCTGGGGCTGCTCTCGCTCTCTTCACTCTCACTGCTGGGCTCACTCTCAGAGGTAGAGGAAGAGGAGGATGAGGAGGAAGAGGAAGAAGAGGAGGATGAGGATGTTGGTTGTCCACTCAGCGATATGGCTGGGTGCTCCATATGTGGTTCATCTGGCATCTTAGCAAACCGGAACTCAAACACATCCTGCGGCAAAAAAAAAAAAGCCAAAATGAGAGCGGAAACAAAAGGGAGGAAGAAGTCAAATCTGACATTCAAGCATCGTCGTGAAGTTTATGCTTCTCTAATAGTAGAATTTATCCAAACTAACCTGCAGCTTCCGTGCCATGCCCACGACATCATGGTCAGGTGGGTTGTACTTGTAGCAGTTGGAGAACATAAGCCTGATGTCGCTGGCAAACTGCTGAGCGTCTCTGTATTCGCGGCAGTCCATCTTCCTCTGATGAAGATTTAGGAATTGGAAAATGACACACAGAAGTTTACTTTATCACAATTTTTTTTAAACAGAAAAATTACAGACAACACCTCACCTACATACTGCACATAAGCAGTATGTAGGTGAGCGTGCACGCCCTTCAAAGGGAAAATGCACGAGTCCACTCTGCTGGAAACGCTCATTTGTGTACCTAGCAGCATAGTTGAGAGAAAGAGGAGAGATCTCCTTCCCCCGTCTCTCCCCATCTGTCTCCTTTTGATTAGCCTAAAACTTTTGTGAGCCGAGTTTGTTCACCTGCTCTGACTGAGCATGTTAACTAGAGCAGAAAGGAGAGATACCTGCTGCTGGTAGAAAACCACATCCCGCTTCTATCTGCAGCCAGCGCACAAGCAGCCCTTTTCTCCATGTTTAAAGCACCATGAAATAACTGATGAAATTAAATAAGTGCTGTGATACACTGTCACACAAACAAACTTGTGTGTATATGCATGCATGTGCGCGCGCACCCTTGCGCACTATAAATGGGGCAGCAAAAAATGAGGGAGAAGTATTTAGTGACCAAGGACTTTACTTTGCAAAGTTGTAGAAGTGTGGAAATACTAGATGATCTGGATGGTGGCATTTTTCTACCAGCCAATCAGATTCAGCTTGTCACCTGATGATGACACTGATCTACTGCACATCTGCACAGAGTTTTAAGTCACACAACAGCCCCCAATTGACTGAAAAAATGATGCACACCCCTGGTCATGGCATATTACTGGTTTTCCACCCCTGTGTTTTCTCTCATGGGGCTGTAAAATATGAAAAATAAGACAATCTGATGTCATAAAAACACTAGATTATCCTTATAATGACATCACTTATCAAAGCTAAGGTATGAGAACTAAGGGTTTTTTTCTGTTATTCTTCCCAATAGCTCAAAGCATAAGAAGTCACCTTGATGGTGCTGAGGTCCATGGGACACTTGATGATGTCGTGATAATCGTGAAGCCCCAGCGCTGCTGCGTCCACAGGCGTGTAGAAAGGCCAGGCATATGCGGCGTGTTTCTTCGACAACATGTCCTTCAGTAGCCCGCTGCAGTACCTCAACTGTGGGCTGAGTTTGCCCTTCTTTAATATCTGGGGTTGGACAGAATCTGGTAAGTCCTTCTTGGGGGGTTTGATGGGGCGACCGCTGCCCACTCTGCGTCCGGCGCTGGCCATCATGGGCTGGAGCAGGACAGGACCTGCAGGGCTCCTGACCAATCCCATTCCTGGTGGGGTCTCCATGCTGATACCTCCCAGCGAGGAAACTGCGTGCAGGGAAGAGTCGTGGACCTGGCCTCCATGGCCTCCCTTCCCTAAGCCCACCATGTGTGTTCCACCTGACATGCCAACAGTCAAGCCCATGGTGGATGGGGTGGTGGTGTCTGCCTTACGCTTTACACCTTTCTTCTACAAAGAAAATTAAAGTGGTTTAAAGTCATTATGCTGATGCTGCATGCCTGACTTAAAGGACCATACTGGTGATTTTACATGTTTGAGCCCAAAAAATGTTAGGTTACTGATGGCCAGTTTTCCAAACATAAAATCGTATTTTAGCTTTCCTGTTATTATGCTAAATCTCTTTATCTTTAAAAAGCAAATGCTCAGGTGACACCAACCTTAAATTCCATCTTTTGACTGCTAACACGCATGTCTGAATGGAGAAGGGACAGTCATTTTTAATTTCTCAGCAAAAACCGTCTTCTCCTGAGACTATATTCTCTGGCGGAGACATACATTTTCTCCCATGAAGCTCTGTGCTAGACTGTTAAATAAAGCTATTATGACAAAAAAATAAAAATAAAAATAATAGATGTTGTGTTTGCTAGGATGGATTACTTTCCTCAAGCACGTTTCAAGTCTCTACAAGTCAATTTTAATAGCGTACTGGAATGAACTGAAACCAATGGCAGNAGCACGTTTCAAGTCTCTACAAGTCAATTTTAATAGCGTACTGGAATGAACTGAAACCAATGGCAGTCTGGAAGGTAAGAAAATTATTGAAATATTTACCGCTCCAGTAGCATGTTTTTGGGAAATGGTTGTTGGTAACACAACCTGTATATGGGTTGTACATATTGGGCTCAAACATGCAAAACCACTGGTGCAGTCCTTTAAGAAACAGCCATTACTACAGAGAGAGAGAGAGAGAGAGAGAGAGAGAGAGAGAGAGAGAGAGAATGATGTACTGGCTTCACATGCAGCTTATTTGGAAAAGTTCTACACAAATCATGGTTATTATCCATATCACCGTTGCGTATTGTGCACGTACCTTGGTTGTAGGCTGTGTGGGGGGCAAGCTCATGATGTTGGCTGGCGGAAGGCTTTTGGTCAGCACAGTCTGGGGAGAGTTAGCAAGCATGGACTCCCCAGTGTCTGAGGAAGAGGGGGAATACGCTGACTGAGACACTGCTGGCACCTGCTGAGCCCTCGATGCTGAGAGATAATATTCAAGTGGAGATGCGCGTCAGTTTAAATCGCTTCCATCATGACATTTTTTTTGAGGTGGTGCTTGTCAAGACAGAAAACACAAAAAGCAGAAAACACGAGGAGTGAAGACTTTTCTACAACTGCTAAGCTGTAATCAATCTGCACAGTAAAGAGATATTATATGTTGATTGCAGCTTGAAAATGTGTCTTGTTTATGTATTAACACAAAAAAACAATGTCTATGTCTGCTGACATAGCTCTTTGTCACCGACTCACCGTTAGCTTTGCGACCTCTTCCCCTGCTGTTCTTGTTTCGTGGAGCTGGAGGAGTCAGCTCCACTTCCTCCTGAGGCATCTGGGCCACCTTTTGGAGGAAGATCTTCTCTAGGGACTGGGCCATCAGCACAATGTCATCTGTTGGCTACAAAATAAAACAATTTATTTTACTTAGGCACGCTGCAAAGAAGCCCTATATACATATAGACAACAAAATATGGATAATAATGATGATAATAATAATATTATTATTATTAGTGTTATCATTCTCCATCTTTCCCCTCTTCATTTTTTTTTTTGTTTGTGAATGATCGTTTGTCATCAATGTTGTTATTATCATTATTTTTCTGTTTTAGTTCTTTGTAAAGCGTCTTTGAGTATTTAGAAAAGTGCTCTATAAATAAAATGTATTATTAATATCAATCAATGAGCCAAATTATAGAAAAATAAATACATTTTTGAGTTTTGAAAATACATTATAAAATTTGACAAATCTGCAAGATACAACTCCATGAATGCTTACAACCTGCCCTGGACATTTGTCAACATTACTGATATTTCATAAATAAAATGATTGATATTAATTACTAGCAAGTACAGCAGCAGATACTTAACTCAGCTTACAATATGAACATGTCTTAGAAAGGTTCATGAAAAAAAAAAAAACATCTGAAGCTATGTAAATATAATTGTGACGTAGCGTCATTTTTTAGAAGAAAATAAGAAATTAGAACAAAGAAAAGATGGATAAATATTTTATTTTATTATTATTATTTTTTTTTAACCTTTTTAACCTACCTTGTTGTAGATGTAGCAGTTGGTGAACATTGTGTTGAAGTCCTGTATGCACTCACTTGCACTGCGATAGTAGTTGTTCTCTAGGCGTTTCTTGATGCTCCCCATGTCCATAGGTTGCTTGATAATTTTATGGTAATCCTGGAAAGCAAACGATGACAGAGAGGAAATGCAGGGACAGGAAGAGTCAGCAAAAGACACCATTATATTTGAACGAATGAAAATGGATGGTTGTTAAAGCTCCCGCATTTAACCCACCGGTAGGTTAAGCCGAAATGCATCCACAGGTTCATGGAAAGGCCAAGCAAAGTGGTGCCTCCACAGCGACTTCATCAAGGTCTTCTGGAGGTACTGCAGCTGGTTGGTTATGCGGCTAGGACGGCTGGGGTCCTTCACAGGGGGCTGAGGTGGGGCGGGGGGCCCCTGAGGCATCGTGTGGGGCAGAGATGGACTCTCAAAGTCCTCGTACAGCAGGGAGGGCTTGCGGATGCGTTTGCTCGAGCTGCTGTGTTGGTCCATCAGGGCACTGGACAGCCCGACCAAAGAGCTGAGGAGGGTAAGGATGGGAGAAAAGATTAACCTAGCAGAAGAGAACATTTTTGGGGTTATGATGAAAGATGAAAAATGTCTTCATGGTTTTTTTTTTTAATGGTTAGGATTTTGTTTTGCATGAAAATGCAGAATGGTACACCCACTATTGCGTGGGTAAAAAATGCAGCCTTAGAGGGTGCAGGAAATGGCACTCATGAAGAACCACAATATTGACTGAGCTGTGCTCCATGAAACTATCAATTCATTGACTCTTGATCAACTCACACCAAAGTCTGCGCTCATGGAAATTCTGCTGACGTCAAAGGTGCGGCCTACGCATGACTCATTCATGGAACCCATATGACCAGTGAAAATATGCCTCTGCCCTCCCCGTCAGCTAACATCGTCTAGCTTATTGATGGGATTCCATCAATAAGCTGCTACTTTTAGCACAAGTGTGGAAACCAAAATCACATGGATGCTCAGCAGCTAAAAACTTTACTTTTAACAGTGCTAGGACACAAAGCCCTAAAATCTCATTAATTTATAATGAGCAGAGCAAAAAAAAAAAAAAAAAAAAAAGTGATCCAATTTAGGAATAATTCCATGTTTCTTTTACAGCTTTTGAATTAAAAAAATAAAAGCTTTGACTAGCAGCCATTTTTCCACCTCCCTCCAAGCATGGCACTTACACAGATTTAGAAGTTAAATCTCACCCCAGAGTTAAGGACACACACCGGTCCCACTGACACATCAACTGTGGCAAAGCCTGTGAGATAATTTTCTACAGTCTACAGAATCTTTGCACCCACAAGGAGCACTTCAATGACATTAAGTTTGAAAATATCTCAAAATGTGCCACTGTGTGGAAAATGCATTGCAAAATGCACCCAAAGAATTTCAACACCACTTTTTTCCTCATGCAATTATGAGTTTGTTAGATCTGAAACACAAATGTTAATCAATGAGAAACTTTAATCCAATCTTACTCTGAGGAATGACAGTCTCAGACTATCTTCAGTACTGCCAAAATAATTTAAGCTATGTTGGCGCACTGTGACTTTCAAAGGCCTAAAAAGGCCTGGAAAAAATGAAACGGTATGTTGAAAAAAGACAAAACAAATAACGCCTATTTGGAGTAAGCAGTATCTTTTTCTAATAAAATATAGTCAAGCATATTTCACTTGTTCTAACTTCGATTGTTAATGCCGGTATTTGCATTGCATTGACAATTACAGTACTTACCACTAGCATATTTATTCAAATTTTGAATTTTAAATTTCGTATTTTATCTTAACAACAGCTGAAAAACAGCTGAAACCATGTGGCTCAATTTACAGCTGCATGAAACTAAGTAAGCAGCAAATTCTCACTTTTTAGAAGTCTGAATCATAAAATAGTAGACCTTTTACTTGATAAATGACAAACTGATAATTAAAATATGCATTCTAACATATCATATGGACATAGCTGTCATACTTGGTGGCTGAAAGAAGCTTACTGATTTTCTATAATCTATGACATTCTCTAGTGTTTTATTAATAGTGGCCTAATCAGCAAAACTAATGAGGTTTTGCTGATTAAATCTGCATAAAAACAATGTCTTCCCTTTATTAAATATAAGTTAGATGTAGTTCGCTCACACAGTGAAATCTAAAAATCATCTTCACTTAAGAATTAACCAAATTAACTGAAGGATCAGAAAACTCAGACTCCAGGTTGGACGCTCCAAACAGCTGGTGATAACGTGGTTTGGACGCCCACGCCTTCACTGTTTGTAAACACTGCCTCACAACGGCAGAGCTAATGATGGAGGAATCGTCTACCAAAATGGCAAACATGAAGCCTTTATTTACTGTATGCTGCTGTTAATTAATGCCCAAACATAATAATGTCAGTCAATTTTTGCCGAAGCAAAACAAACGTTTGTTAGCCGGCAGCGAAGCTATGAGTTGACAGCTGAGGCTAAGCTAGTATCTCCTGACTGCAACAACAACAATGCTAAGCAAATCTGATGGTTCACTGACGGCTGTTGCTTTTTTGGTAAACAAATAGTCTATGGGAATTTTTGCAGCCGAAAGGGAAACATCGAATCATTTGCTAATATTACAGTCGCAGGAGTAGCCCGGTTAGCTTTAGCAGGGCGTTTGAGCAATGAATGATTGCGTGACAGATCAAGCGGCTGCAGCCTGCAGACAGCCGGTGGAGCTGCAGCGGTCGTTCTTCCTTTGCTTATGCGTGCGAAAGTCTAATGTTGAAAGCCAAACGAACAGGTTTGAATTAAAGCAGCCAGACCTCAAAATGATCATTTAGGGATAAGTAAGCAGTGTTAGTCAACAGCTAGCATCGCAATCTTTCCTTTATCGTGGACTATACATACAGGTTAAGAGCTAGCTTAGTCCAGTAGCGTGTCTGCTGTTTTATCTGTACACGTCAATGGCCGCATGTATGAATATTTGAGTGTTTTAATTAAATTCAGCATGTAACCTGGCGAACCAGTCTGTCAAAGTAACCGTGCATTGACAAGCTAGCTGTTTTATTAGGCATACTGACATTAGCGGCTGCATTAGCACTACGAAGCCGGTTCAAGCTCTCCTGACCAGTTGGGCTTTGAAAATCAGACGGTAATACCTGTCATGAGGCGGGTTAACGGCCGCTTCCATCAGGGTGAAGCCAGAATGTTGTTACAGTCCAACTGTACCACCGCTGCTAGCGTTGTTGTCTCTACTGAGGATCCTCAGAGCAGCTCCGCAATGAAATGGCGCCTAAACGCTTCCGCTTGACCCTATATAAACCGACCACGTGGCAGAGCAGTGTGTTTCCGGTTCTTTGGGAGTTTTCTACGTTTTCTTTGGTCACGTAACACGTCTGTCACGCAGAGGCCACGCCCATGTCTCCCTGAATGGAACATCTTGTACTGTCTGTCAAGCTTCACCCAAAACACACGCTGGCCGCACCGCATTGAACAGAGCTGTGTTAATTTTTTTATTGCTAAATATGTTTATATTACAGATCTTTGCACATTATGTAAGTTATAAAAATAAATTTCTTCATCTTTTTTTCACTGCAAATTGTACATAATTTTGGGAAAGAGCTTACTTACACTCGTTTTTTGTTTGTAAATTTAAGTTGTGTATTTACTTATATTTCCTCATGCTTTTTTTCTTTTTTTCTCAATATTGTGACCTGATTATATTTGATTTGTTACTGGTTTAAAAATAAATAAATAAATAAATAAAAATTTACAATTACTTCATTTATTGCCTGAAGCTGACTGGTGCTGATGCAGCAGATTTTCTCAGTCTGAGAATAGTAGTTCAGTTTAGTTGAATGATGTTTTCTTTTTTTTAAAATCAGTATTATGGATTAAATACTGTCTTAAATTTTACAATTCATCTATTGTACAATTCAAATTGTAGATAGATGGAATTATTTATTTTCTCAACGTCAGTGATGGTAAAGAGAAAGTGGAACAAAGTCCTGCCACTTAGCTTGGAGTATAACCCTAAGGGTTGATAAACAAAGCTTTGCTATTGTGAAACTGAAAATCAAAAAGTGGGAAGCAAGGGATTTCCCACAAGGTGAGTAGATAAAAAAGATTGATTTAAAGTGCTTTATTCATTGACATAACTTTCTGGAAATGTGCACAACAGGTTAACAAAAGTACTTAAGAAAGGAAAAGTGTAGATACAGAGAAAAGGTTAAGGTAAACATAATGAACAAATATGGAAAATAATACATATAAATAAACACCCAATCTGACATACTGCAATAAAGAAATGCCTGAAATCTAACTAATTCTGCCACAATTTTGAGCAAAGTGTGGTACATCTGAAAAGCATATAAAGCGGCAGAAAATGAAAATATATTAAAAAAAAAAATTACCTCTAGAGGACTGCATACTGTATGATGTTGTCCACTTTCATGTGGAAGCTGCTCTGTAGAACCTTTTTTTTTTTTTTTTTTTTTTTCCTGGAAAACTAGGGGTGCCTAGCTCTCAGGCTACTGATGAAACGGAATGCATTTCTTATCTTCCCTCTATACCTTCGCTTTCCCAAATCCTTCACTTTCCGGAATCCTGCAATCAACCTTCCGTTCAGAATCCTGTCTATATCAGTCAGCGTCTTTCCCGTCCTCCCCTTCGCGGTGAAAGCCCATATTCTGCTTTCTCACCAGCTCAGCATAAAGCCCCTCTTTCTTCAGCAGCTCCTCATGTTTGCCCTCATCCTCGACCTTCCCATCATTGAGGACAATTATGTGATTGGCCTTCTCCACGACACTCATCTTGTTAGATATCAGCAGCACGGAGCAGTTGTTGGTGTGGCTTAACAAAGCTTGGTGGACCTATAAAGTCATGATTCAGTGTTACGTGCAGGAAAAGCAACAGCAAAACAAGACCATAAGGATGAAGCATCCTCAGGTTTCCTACCTGATATTCGTTTTCTGTGTCCAAGTCACTGGTGGCATTGTCCAGTATCAAGATTTTAGGCTGTCTGATTAAAGCTCTGGCAATGGCAATACGCTGCTTCTGCCCTCCAGACACCTGACCTCCCTTCTCCCCGGCATCTATTCAGCAGAATGATATAGTTTTAATGTGGTTACGTGCAGACTTGGGAAATTGCAAAGGTCTTAAACAACAATATGGGTGATTTTGCATGTTTAAGCCCAATAAATACTACCCCCATACACGTTACGTTACTGACAAACCAATATCCAAATTATAAAACCGTATTTTAGTTTTCTCATTTTGCTAAACCCCCCTAATCTTTCAAAATCAAATGTTCAGGCGAAACAACCAACTTAAATTTTAATGTTTCACCTGCTAACATGCAAGTCCAAGCATAGAAAGGATGGCCTGGTGGAGATATACATTGTCTTCTGTGTGACTGTGTTGGATCAGTTAAAGTCATTTCAACAAAAAATTGAATAGACATTGTGCTGGCTGTGATGGATTACTTATCTACAGCACTTCCAAGTCTGTACAAGTTGATTTTAATAGTGGAATACTGGAATGAACTGGAACCCAGTCCAGAAAGTTAGGAAAAACAATTCTAATATTTACTGCTCCAGTAGCATATTTTGGGAAATGGTTTTAAGTATTGTAACGTGTATGTGAGTTGTATATATATTGGGCTCAAACATGCAAAGGCATGGGCCTTTAAACATAAAGTTACCAGAGAGTCCCTCATTGATTTCATTGATTTAAGTGATTTTGTCAGTGCAAGGAGGTTAAAAGGTGACTTTTTGGGTCAGACCTGTTTCATATCCATTTGAGAATTCATTGATGAAGTCGTGGGCACTGGCCAGCCTGGCAGCCTCGTACATCTCCTCATCAGAGGCATTCTGGAAGCCGTACTTGATGTTCTCCCGCACAGAGCGAGCAAACAGCACACAGTCCTGGCTCACCACAGAGATCTAAAAACAAAGAGGAAGAAATGGAAGATTCAGTGTCTGGATAACTGCCACAGTCTCATTTTGATAATTGATTTTTTTTTTTTTTTTANTTTTTTTTTTTTTTTAGCTTACATTGTCATGCAGAATGGCTTACAATGAGGACAACAAATTAGCAAGACTAGCTAATGTTACAAATGCATGTAATGGGATTACAGAGGTCACAAAGCTAATGGTGAGTCAGTGACAAGGACCTGTGAAATGTCTGGAGCATGCTATTTTGTTTTTTTGCTAATACATAAACTGCTACAGCAACTTTACAAAATTCTTGTCATCAGGGAAGGAAAAAGAAGTATTAAAAGATAAAACAAAAGCACAGGAGCAAGATTAAAATATATCTGCAGAACATATAGTAAAACTTAAAGCCAGAGATGTGGTTTGTGAACTTTCATTTGTTTTCTCTATATAATCACCATGATATACCTTAATTTAAGGTTTTGATTTAATATTGTTTCCCTTTATCTGTTTTATAGTCTCTAGCACACAATTCACTAATTATTTGTCATTTTGAATTTTATTCTTTTTTGATGACTTTGTAAACTCCTTAAGGTGTTGCAGGTTGTAGTTGTTTCTTTCATTAGTTTTTCTTCTGTACGTCAAAATAAAACACAATTCATTGTTTTCGTCCCTTCCAGATTTACAAAAGTTTTTGATATTAGCATCCTGCACAGCACCCTTAGCACTCTCAATGTAACCAAAAAAGCTAGAAGAGAATGATCCTTATTTTTTTCCTATTGTTGCACTCATTGCAAGTTATGACAGATGACAATGTTAACTTTATGTTTAAAACTCCAAATAAAAAATGTTGGTTGTATTTTGCTCCTGTTAGCTGGCCACCTTGTCATGTAGATACTGGTCTTTGTAGCTTTGCAGTGGTCGTCCATCCAGTAGGATCTCTCCTGACTGGGGCTGGTAAAACCGCTCCAGCAGCTTGACACAAGTGGATTTCCCCGACCTGTTAAGCCCCACAATAGCAGTGATCTGACGTGGTTTTATCTCCAGGGACAAATTCTAGTGTGGAAGAGAGGATTCGTGGAGTCGTGAGTTATCAGATCTAATTAAAATCACAAATACATGTCTGAATATATGGTCAGATATGAAATACTGTGTGTTTACCTTCAGCACGAGACTGTCTGTACTGCCAGGATAGGCAAATGTGACATTTTTAAACTGAACGTGTCCCTCAAGAATTTCGGGAGCCAGCGTGCCCTCTGGAGGTATTTGAGGTTTCCGATCCAAATATTCAAAAATCTTCTCAGAAGCACCAATTGCCTTCTTGACCTCTGGATAATAACGCATGACAGCCTGGAGGAAAGATGGTGATAAATGATGAGCACACTGCACACTACATACTTTTTCACATGACTGAACACTAAGTTTTCCTTTAATCTTAATCAACTGTTTTAAATTCTGCAGCAGGTCTGTACTGTACTCCAAATTTTGAAGAGGGGACAAATTCATGCAGGCATGTTTATTAGATTTTGCAAGCTTGGTACTACCTGCATTTTGATATTGCTTTTATGATAACGTCAGTGCCTTTACCCATTTATATATTCAATTTTGCAAATTAAGTTATTATGACAGACAAGCATGGATTACCAAGATATGGCAATTACACAACTGGAATCATCATAAATACTACAACAGAAAATAAATCTCAACTCATTTGTGTAGTTCACAGATGTTGAGAAATCAATAATATGTAAAACATTAAACTGTAAAAATCCATTTATCGTTCAGCTTTAACAAAGGACCATCCAAATAAGGGTGCATCTTTGTCATGATTACTTCCTTCCTCATTTAATTACAATAGAATTGAGAGTATCAAAGAAGTAGTCTAAAAAAAAAGAAAATAAATAAAATAAAAAATTAAGTCATGTTAAAAAAATACGTGTCTAACATGATTGTTACCACAATGTTAAAAAAGCTTTGCAGTGGCTCCCATTTCATATTTACGGAGTGTGTAACAATATGAGGTGCCACTCACCAGGAAGGTAACTAGCTAAAATATACAGATTTCTACTTTGAAGCGGTCCTGGTGGGTTGTTACTAATGACCAGTATTATGCAAAAAAAAAAAAAAAAAAAAAAAAAAAAAGAGTACAAGAATCTTTCATTCAGCTCCTTTGTTTCAGCTCCTTTGCTCACCTCAACAGAAGAGGCAAACTGTAGTTCATAAAGGATGAAAGACACCAGGTCTCCACTGCTGATGGTACCTCCAGTCACCAGCGTCCCTCCATAGTACAGAATAAACACCTTCAGGGCTAAGGTGGTCATCTACAGCAACAAAAGTGATAGTCTGTGTTTATATTTAAAGAGTCACTTTAGCAGGCAAAATGTCGGTCAGATTCAAACTCACGCTGTTGGTCCAGGTCGTGGCTGCGTAGGCTGCTGCTTCCTGTTTATGCAGGGTGTAAGTGTCATCCAGCTGCTTTTTGTACCTCTCTGTCTCACCATCCTCGTTGGCAAAACTCCTCACTGTCTTTATGCAGGAAAAGGTCTCTGTGGCTACTTGATTGGCTTTAGCCAATGTCTCCTGCACCTTTGCAGCAATAGTCTGAAACATGGATAAAAATATTTAAATGGTAGCATGATATTTTAAGAAAAAATTTCCCTTTGCACTGTCAGCACATTCTTGGAATTACGATACAGTTATTATGTAGCTTTACACTTTATCCATTGGGTCGGTTATATCCGAAAATCAGAAAAACAGCACCAGTAGCTGTTTTGCTTTAAACATGTCCAGTGTTTTGGAGTGGATTTGAGGAATTCTGGGAACTCCTGCTTACCTGATAGAAGTGTCCAGTGAGTTCTGGTATGACCCAGATGATGGGCAGTCCCATGCAAGTAAGCATGGACATTTTCCATGACTGGCTCACCATAAAGATTAAAAGGAAACTGAGGCGTGCCGTGTACCACATCACAAGACTCAGCTGCTCACTCAGAGCCTCGCTCATGTTGTTGGTATCCGTGGTAATACGGGACACCAGTTCACCTAAACATGAGAGTTCTGTGTTAGCTCTAACAGGAAATAGGATTTCAGTATATATAAAATGATGTGAATGTTGATAAAACTGTGCATTCTTCTAGATAAGCTGTTTCTACTGGAAACCATCTATTAACCATCTATTATTTAAAAAAAAAAAAAAAAAAATCTAACAATCAAGAAATCAAGCTTAAATTACCTGGTGGAAAAAAGCCTATACCATAAGTGCAGATAAAAATGGTCTACTCCATTTAAAGGGCCGTTTCACCAAATGACCAATTCAAGAGTTAATCACTGCACATCTGGAGGACCAAATCTTTAATTTCTCAAATTTATTCCATCTGAAGTGCAACTAGTGCGAGAAACGCATTTTTTTTCTTACAAATTTACAAAATAACTTGTGCCTAATGATATTAAGGGTTGTTTCACCAAATTTACAAAAAAAACAAAACAAAAGAAAAAAAAAACATGTGCCTAATGATATTAAGGGTTGTTTCACCAAATTTACAAAAAAAACAAAACAAAAGAAAAAAAAAACGTGTGCCTAGTGGCCTCTAGCAATGCACCTCCACCACCACAATTTAATGGAGGCCAGTGGAATTCATTAGTGGTGTTCAAAGTGTTTGAAAAATTCAACATTGTTAATTCACAGACTTTGCTGTGAACAGGCTTTATCAGGAAGGGGTACTGAGTCTAATTCAGGTAAAGACAGCTGATGCAGTGAGTAAATGACACGACTGACCTGTCAGAGTCGCATCAAAGAAAGCAATCTCCTGTTTCAGCACAGCCTGGAAGACGAGTCCCTGCACGAAGCTGTGTATGCGGCTCATGGTGATCTGGTATATGAGGTCACACACAAACTCAAGCACGGCGCTGGAACATAAAGAGGGCATCAGCACTGCTATGTTATTATCACTAAAACCACTACTACTCAAACAGAATAACCTTTTCTATCCTAAACAGACATATGACCTAAATCATAACAAATCTTGCAATGGAACCCATGGCTCAAATGCTTCTAGGTTTTATGCTGCAAACTGGATGACTATATGGCTACTTAAAATTAAGGTAAGACTAATGTGGATATTTGAAAGCAAATATGAACAGAATTTTGCTATATTTACATGGAGCTTGCAATGTCTGATACTTAAAGCCAATGTCCAGAATTTTAAATTTTCACAATTTCAATGACTAAAAGTAACAAGTAGGTATGTAGTGCATCCTCAAGAATCTTCCTTTTGGCTAACATTTAATAAAAACTCAATGTAAGCAGTGCTAATATCAAGACTTCAAAAGGACCACAATGGTGATTTTGCATGTTTGAGCTCAAAAAATACTACCCACATGCGCATCACCAACCATTGTATGTGGGTTGTATTTATTGGGCTAAAAACATGCAAAATCACTAGTATGATCCTTTAAAGTCATATTCCACTCAGTTGCTGTAAAGGAGAATATTTCAATCCTCCTAATACTTGACAACAGTTAGATTACCTGGCAACAGTCATCAGTGTCATGACTGTGATGGCCTGTGTGAACGCATCAGGTGCTTCTTCATTTATGATCCAGTCAGCCATGCGGCCGGTATACTGAGGAACAGACATCTCACCTGAGGGCAGAGTTTGTGTTACTACAACACTCAGACTGGATGTTCAGTCGACCTGCTGCAAGCACGAAGCTTCAAATTCCCAAAGCTAACAGAGTCTTTTCAGGACAAAGTAGAAATCTAATTGGGTAATGACGGATGATGACCAGTTGACCAGGGCTGCCATCAACCATTTAGACATCTGCATTTCATTTCATTAGCCTTAAAGTGTGATTTCATTTTATGAACGTTTGAATTGTTTTACATGGCAATCGTGAAATGGAAAACACATAGATTACACCCACTCATGGCTTCTTAGACTTAAAGGACCATACCAGTCATTTTGCAAGTTTGAGCTCAATAAATACTAACCACATGTACCTTATATTACCTCTGACCATTTTTCAGAACATACCATTGCAGTGGTAAATATTATAGTTGTTGTTCCTACCTTCCAAACGGCCATTGGTTTCAGTTCATTCCAGTACACTATAAAAATCAACTTGTAGAGACTTACAAAGTGCTTGAGATAAGTAAAAACTTCTATTCAATTTTTGGTCGAAGTTACTTAATTAACCAATCCAACACAGAGGCTGCACGGAAGAAAATGTATGTCTCCACCAAGGAATATAGTCCCAGGAGAAGACAGCTTTTACAGAGAAATTAAATCAACCATGCCTTTTACACTCGTAAGTGTAAGTACGCTCAACGTTCACTTTTGAACCTTTGATTTTGAAACATTAGGTATTTGGCAAAATAACATGAAATATAAAATACAGTTTTATGTTTTGGAAAAATAGTTGCCAGGAACGTTAAATGTACGTTATTGTGTTCAAACATGCAAAAATCACAGGTATGGTCCTTCAATAAGGAATGCCTTACAAATACTAAAATGATGCCTGAAAAAATAATTAATTCCATTGTTTCAGCCTATAATAAGATCTGAATAAAATGCATTAAATTTGTATCTGTTTTCTTATCTAGTTAGCTTGAAGATGACAACAGCATAGCAAAAATAAAGAAATTAACAGTCCCATGCTGCATGAGACCGTCAGATGACTGTTATTAAGTAACATCTGCTACTATCTGCTAATATCTCACTTACCATAAGAGGAGAGAGTTACAAGGACAAGCACAACAGCAAAGTTCCAATGATAGGGCCACGTGTATCCCATCAGTCTCCTCAGAGCTGCGCTGGTGTTCTCTTTGGGCTCTTCAGAGCGCTTCCTTTTAAAACACGACGACACATATCGACTCCAGTAGAGCCAGGCCACCAGTGTCACACCATAGCACTGTAACAACTTTAAACAGAAGAGAGGCTTCATAAAAATGCTATATACATACTACCGCTGAAATCACTAGTGATTTTTACATAGTTTCCAGTCATGTAAAACTAGTTTTGTTTCATATGTATGTATGTATAAAATGATTCTACTATAGGTTAATATTATGCACCTACAGAGGTTTAAAATAATTTGCAAGAAGCCGTTAAAAAAAAAAGACATTTTACAATTGTTCAGAATCATTACACGAGTTGTAGATGATTCCAGGTTTTGATGAGAATTCCAAAGAAGCTGCACGTAGTTCCAGAGGTTACTAGGAAATTCTAGGTTATTCCCTGATACTTTAGAAACTGATGCCTCTTATTTGAAAAGCAGCGATTAAATGTCACAGTGCATACTTTGATGAGAAATCATTAAAATAGTGTTATTTATCATTTAAAAACTTTTTTCCCCAAAATAGTTGAAAAATAAATTAAATAAATAATACTAATAATAATAAATTAAATAAAGCAATACATTTTGGTGTTTGTTTTGTGTAATTTAAAAAACACTATTATTGAATAAAATAGCAAGAACTAGCTCAATGACGAGTGATTCTAAACTTCTAAGAGGTAGTGTGTGTGTGTACATATATCCAAAAAACGTTATATGTCTTCAGTTTTAACAATACAGATGAAGCTGATAAATATCAGGATAAAGACAAACATGTAAAAATAACTCATGCTTTTACTTTTTTTCACAATTACTTTTACTTTTTTTTTTGTCCACACTTATGTCTATTGATTTCTAATTTTGGAATGAAACTCTTTAGACTGGTTTGGTTTTGGTTTCCTTCTTGTTCTTGGCTGAGTAGCCTGACATCATTCATATCATTACGACATGAATACTTTAGGCACAAAGAGACACTTGAACACAAGAAAGACTGCATCAAAACTACTTGCAGTTATGAATTAAATAGATAGATAGATAATAACAAAAATGAATCGATCCTGTCATGTCAGTTTCCCTGATATGAAAAGAGGATTTTGGCAGGAAGATCTAATAGCATAAATACTGTAAATGGTGTTTGGAAATGTGCCCACTATCATTTTACCAAACACAGACACCCACCTTTTCCCATGAGTGCCACCCCCACAGCTCTTCCACAATGGCCTGCCCCAGCACCCACAGAAGGCTTAGGTACACTGGGACATGGAAGCAAAGGACTCCTAAGGTCTGGAGCCCCTGAAAGCTGCTCATCCATGGCAAGCTTCCAGGGTAGGTGAAGATGAGGAGGAGGAGGACAGAGGCCCTGACCAGCCCTCCTCCCCACAGGATGATGAAGGGATAAGGGAGGAGAAGAGGTGAGAAATGGGCCAAACGGATGGCGTGCACCACACACACATCCAGGCACACAAAGAGCAGAGGGACGAAGTAGTTCATTTTCTGCATAACTCACAGGTTCTGCAAATGCAAAAAGAGATTGAGGATCACTGGCTGAGTATTTAGGTCACCTCACACTATAATTCAACTTAAAAAGGACTATAAAGTTCAATCAACATGTCTCCGATAATGTTATAAAACCTTAAGTAGCAAGCTTAAAAATGTATTATTTTCTTCAGGGTTGTATTGAAATTCATCAGAATGTAGTACCTAATAAAGTGTACCTAATAAACTAATAAATCGACGTACTGTATTAAAATGATCAACTCTACGAGCTAGATCTAGCTACAATTTTGCATCCAAAAAAAAAAAAAAAAAATTGATAATGTCCTTCAAATGAGGCTGAATTGGGCTTAATAATGGCCAATAATTCACCAGCTTGCAAACTTTCTGGTACACCTTAAAAGTGAACCGCCTCTAGAGGGCACTATTTTTCAATCTGACTCCAGTACAGAAAACTGTATTTAATACCATGAGATGAACAAGAATTGACATAATAATAAAATAAACAAGGACTTTTCATTTTCCAAATATTAAAAATCTGTTTTTAAAGGCCCCAATTTTAAAGACCGCAAGAAGATTACATCACACATGATAAATAATATCACTATTAAAACTGTAAATTCTAAGTTAATTTAACTGTGGCATAACTTTCTAATGGTGACCTTGTAAAATGGCACAAGAAACCTTTTGTTGAAATACCGAGCAGTATTTTATTATTTCTGTAGACATTTACTCCTTTATTTCAAAATATCAAAATCCTGACACCCTCGTGTAATTGTTATCACTGACTATAAGAATTATGACTTTAAATCCTTTCTACTGTATCATTTTTCTGTTGTGACCATCTTAAAAAAAAAAGTCTAATTTAAGCAGCTGTTGTCAGAACTTTCACTTTTATGTAGGTGGTATCATAGTTTCATTTTCACTTATTTTCTCTTGTTTTAACGATATCGACCGTAAACAAACTCAACGTAACATTCAAAAACGACAAAACAGCATTTAACTAAAATACTAAATTATCAATATGTCCAGTAATAAATCAGAAATTAGCTTACAAGTGTATAGCAGAGCAGTTCAGCTCGTTTGGTTACACATGTTGAATGGACTTACATTTCCCCTCAGCCAGCCACGTTTCTGTTGCGGATGTTTTCCAATCGACTGAAAGATTTAAACGACTCCTATATTGCCTTAATAAGCTAAAACTGCATGAATTGCATATTTTCTGACCGGCAGCTTGCCGTCTTATTGGAGTAATGTCAGACCGAAACCGAAAGTAGTCTCTTAAAGCTTTTGCATTGGAAAGTCCCTCTTATCAGCTGCTACGACATATATATGCGACCAAGAATTAAACCACGGTTTGTTTCAAGCGTTATGAACCTCAAAGTCCCGCTTTTAATATTTAAAATGCATTTTGAAGAGAAAAACACCGTAAAAGTAGAGAGGTTGTGCGTAATACAAGTGTAACACAAGAATAGTGCATCTGATGTCAAGCTGCTGGGATCTCCAGAGCGCAACAGCGACACCATGTGACGAGGAGCTAAAACTGCAATCAATTACAAAATCCATTTTGTAAGGGAATCCCGTTTGTAATTCGAAATTATATATATCTATATATATAGATATATATAAGAAGGGCTCATATGAGGAAGGAGAAAGACAGCTTTCTGGTTATGTGCAGACATGAAAAATAAGTAAGAATACTGATGGCAATTTGGCAGCAGTGATTCAGTACTCCACTCTTATTTATACATTATTTCTGCAGAAAAATGCATCACCTCCTTTCTCAGGCCTTAAGGAGGGTTCCATGAATCAAACTCACCCTGTCACACAAAAATATGAGTTTTTAACATCATTTCATTCTTTCATCTTCAGAAACATATTTACAGTGGGGAGGCTAATTGTAGCAGAAAAGCCACTTGTCCAAAAATGTATCCCCTTCTTTCTCATCCCTGAGGAGGGTTCCATGCACCAAATTTACCCTGTCACATCAAAATATCTGCAAATGTGAGCTCTAAACTTGATTTCATTCCTTCATCTTCAGAAAATTATTTGCTGTGGAATGCAAATCTTGACAGAAGTGGGGATGTAATTCTCTGCAGGGATGCAGGTTTTAGTACAACACCTGTAGCTCACTGATTGATCCCTGAGTCACTCGATTACCAAGTCTGTCACTCAGCCTGTTCATTCCTAGGCAAAGATTCACCCTTGTGGACACTGATATACAATATATCAAATGCTTCTTTATGGTGATAGCTGCCCACACAAACTGGAAAGCCTGACCCAAATAAAAATATGTTATTTTCTTAGTTGATGTTAGAATGTGCTAATTAATCTCAAGGGCAGGGGCTGACATGAAAGAAAATGACAGAGATATATTGAATATCATCAAAAACTGTAAGTAACCCAGTCCATTTCCAATCAATGGAAAGAATGACTCCTTTGATTTGATGATTCAGTAACTTGACCAAGTCTAGTCATATCCACCAATGGAAGCAGATGTTTCCTCCACATTTTGTAAAATTTATGTAAAACCTGGAATTAGATATATGCAAACTGTGTGCCAGTGGAACACAAATTAGACACAACTCATTTCAATATAGGTTTTAAAAATGGCCTTCCAATGTACAGGCCCAGCAGGGATAAAGTACTCAGCCACTGCCGCAAAGACAGGGGTTTGACCCCATAGCTGTATGTCTTGGTTGTGTTCAAATAAACATATTTTTGCCATTTTTGTGGATGTAATCTCGTCTTTGCTGCCACACTCATGATTCCTACTTGTCAGTCTGGGCATCTGCATGTAGAAGAACAGGATCTTGGAAGATAAATTAGATAGATTCAAAATCTAAATTGACACGCTCAGTATCTTTCCGTAATATTAAAAATATTAACCCAAGTGACCTCAATAGATTACTTAATCATTCTGTAAACCTGACCTGCTCCTCTCCCTCCACTGCTGACCTAGTAACTCACTATAATGACCACTTATCTTTTATACTGGACACTTTGGCCCCCCTGAAGACCCGGTCATCTCCTTGGTACACTTCTGAGCTCCGCCAGCTAAAGACACTGGGTCTTTGTCTTGAGCGGCTGTCTACAAAAACTGGACTAACTGTACACAAACAAATGTACTCAGATCATCTGCTAAGCTACAAGAATGCTGTCAATGCTGCCAAAGCCTCCTATTATTTGAACATTATTAATTCTGAACAAAATAATACACGGACTTTATTCTCCTCTGTCAACAGACTGCTTAAGCCCTCAGATACCACTTCTCATCTCATTTCTACCAAACAATGTTCAACATTTCTAGAATTTTTCAGTTCTAAAATTACCAACATTCATCAACTGGCTTCTTCTTTTTAAAAAACAAAACAAAAACAAAAACAAAAAAACAAACAAACAAACAAACAACTGGCCTCTTCTACATCTGCAAATGGCAATTTTCCCTGGAGGAACACCCTGGGTCCCTCACCATCCACCACTCTTTCCGATTTTGAACTTTCATCAGTCGATCATATCACAGAACTCATCATGAAATCCAGATCCTCCATGTGTTCACTTGATCCCCTCCCTACCACTCTGGTTAAAGCCTGTTCACATACAATTTCCCCTTTAATAACAGCCATAATTAATTCTTCACTGACCACTGCTGCTGTCTCCCCGTCACTAAAACTCGCCTCTGTCACATCAATTCTCAAAAAACCTGGTGTAGATCCTAATGACTTAAACAACTACCGGCCCATCTCCAATCTTCCATTTGTGTCTAAAATTCTCAAATGCACAGTAGCCTCTCAACTCCAAGCTCACCTCCACAGCAATAATCTCTTTGAACCATTTCAGTCAGGTTTCCGCCCCAAACACAGCACCGAAACAGCCCTTGTCAAGATTACTAATGACCTCCTCCTTGCAGCAGACTCTGGCCTTCTCACCATCCTCATCCTCTTTGATCTCAGTGCCGCCTTTGATACCATCTCACATTCACTACTACTGGAACGTCTGGCTGGCACTGGGGTAGACAACACTGCTCTCCTCTGGTTTTCATCATATCTCATCCAAAAACAGTTTGTCCAAGGAAAGAATGTCCATTCCACATCAGCCCCAGGCACCTCAGGGGTCGGTGCTGGGACCACTCTTATTCATCATCTACCTCCTTCCCCTTGGACACATTCTTCGCCACTATAAAATACATTTTCACTGCTATGCTGACGACACCCAACTGTACATCTCCACCAAACCCAACACCTCTCTTCCCCCATCTGCCCTCACCAGCTGTCTCCAGGATATCAACATCTGGATGTCAAACAACTTTCTCANCCCCCATCTGCCCTCACCAGCTGTCTCCAGGATATCAACATCTGGATGTCAAACAACTTTCTCAAGTTCAACGATAATAAAAGTGAGGTTCTCCTCATTGGTTCAAAGTCCACACTCTCCAAAACCTCTGCTTTCACAATTCCCATTGATAATTGTCCAGTCCACATTTCCTCCCAAATAAAAAGCCTCGGTGTTACATTTGACAGTACACTTTCCTTCAGTCCTCACATCAACATCACACGTACAGCCTTTTTCTAGTTACACAACATTGCCAGACTCCGCCCATCCCTCTCTCAGCATAGCACTGAAGTTCTTATCATGCATTGGTAACATCTCGCATTGATTACTGTAATGCTTCCTCTCTGGTGTCCAAGACAAACTTCTCCAGCGGCTTCAAATTATCCAAAACTCTGCTGTAAGGATCATCACCCACACCAAGTCCTCTGACCACATCACACCTATCCTCATCCAGCTCCACTGGCTTCCTGTTCACCAGTGGATACACTACAAAATTCTACTGCTGACCTTCAAAGCCCTCCATAACCTGGCCCCTCCATACCTTTCAGAACTGCTCCATCCCTTCACCCCCTCTGCGATCCTCCTCTGCTGCTCTGCTATCTGTTCCACCCTTCAGACTTAGCACCATGGGTGCCAGAGCTTTCAGCTGCTCTGCACCCAGACTCTGGAACTCACTTCCACCACACATCCATCAGCTGGACTCCATCACACACTTCAAATCACAGATTAAAACACATCTGTTTAAATTGGTCTATTCCTTATAATGACATTAATCATGGCATTCAATCCATATTGTATCTATCCATACTGCATACTTTTATTTTAACTCTGACTTGATGGTGTTTCAACTACATGTTTTATTAGTGTTTATGTATTTCAGTCCTTTTTAATTTCATGCTGTTTTATTCTTTCTGATGTATTGTACCTTGAGTGTTTTGAAAGGCACCATCAAATAAAATTTATCATTATTATTATAGATTCAAACTTAAGCTGATGAATCCATGTGTGGCAGACAGTGACTGTCTACACCCTCAGCGGAGAATGTGGGAAGGCATGCAGAACTGGGGGGAAAAAAAGAGGAATTCCCTCAAAAAAAAGATGCAACATCTTATTTATTTATAGAATCCAGCAAGCACAATCCAAAAAATTTCATCTGAGATTACAACTGATGATTTCAGCCTCAGTACAAAGTTATTTTCAATTGTGAGCTGGGAGGAAATATGGGGATTTGGAGTCACTATGTGTTCCTATAAATAGTATATATGCTGTACTTCTGCACCCAACATTGCAATAACAGTATAGGTTATCATACTAAACTAAACACACACACAACTGAAGTAAACATTTGGTGTCTTGATATTTACATATTTGGAAAATAAAATGCTGCTCTACTCACACTCTCTGGTGATCTGCTGTCAAGTCTGAACAAATTTAATCCAGATTAATTGTATTGAACTAGGAAATCAGGAAATCATAAACCATACACTGACAACAGACTCTCTACAGGCAGCTTTATCAATCTTTTATCAATGACAGACGCAATATTTACTCAAAGGAGAAGAGAATGCAGATTTACATCAAAACACACAAATTACTAATGCAGATTTCATTTACTTACACATTTAATTTATCTACACTTGAAATGATATAATCTGAGACTTTTCGTCTGCCCCTTTATCGTATAGAAAGAATGGACAAATTGTAAAAATCTGCAAAGCCAAAAGCAGTTCAATGCAATCATCAGCAACGACCTGCATGAGGAAATTATTCCCACAACTTATCAGCATGTTTGTTTAAAATGATGTATATAATAACAGGAATTGATTTTGATTAAGAACTCCTTTGTACATTTAGTGTACAGTCTTGCTTCATCTATTGTTACATGCTTCATCTCTAATTACACAGTGCCACTTCATTTTCATCATATACAGTGTTCATTGTTTGTATATTTCATCCATCACTCTCTTCAGCCCCTTTTTTCTTTGGTAAAGACTTTTCCATCAGGCTGTTTTCTCCATTTAAGTTGGATATCAGTTGTACCATTCTCATTCAGCTTCAGCTTCATCTGAGGAACAGGAAAAAAAAAAAAACAAAATAAAAAAAAAAACATGAACTTCAAGATTGTGTTACTGTTTAGCTTTGACACATTGGAATGAACAAAAATGACTTAATTCACTAAATCACAAGTTTAACTAAACTTAACAACCATCTATTTAAAAAACTGTCATTTTCCACTATTAACATTTGGTTGTTGGTTAATCATGAAGATTTTAAGACTCCACTGTGGCATTACATTTCAGAATCCTGAAAAAGCTGTAGATTCTTTAATGGCTCAGAAAAGCCTGTAGAGATATTGTTGGATTAAAAGGGTCATGATTAGGTCAAAGGGATTGGATTAAAAGGGTCATAATTATAATAAAATGAAATATCTTCATCACCAATTGCCTTCAAGTACTACTTCTACTAGATGTCCAATGACACAGATGACTGAGAGCCTACAGAGACATATTGATCTGCATGACAAAGTTGGGGTTGAGATGCCAGGACAGCGTTGTAAGTACAGCAGGTGATGAGTGGTGTTGTAGCCCAGCACCTCTGTTCACCGATGGCTTTCCCAGCTTGGCAATTAAGTGGAAGATGAGATAATCTCTAGATTTTGGGGAGACCAAGCAACCACTAGAAAGGCACATGACCTAAGATCAGAGAGAGCCAGCTCCTCAGGCCAATGAGACTTGGTTGTCTACCTCCCACCTAACAGATAAGCAGCACTCTGTTGGTGACAACAATGCACATGTCTGAGACAGAGAAGACAATTGTTTGAAAGATAAGTTCAGGAAGCTGGAAAAAAAAAAAAGCGTCCCTGAACAGAGAAGTTGGGCTACAATGCCATTTATCACCTACTAACAGAGCTGTCCTAGTAGTATTTCTATTTGTCGCCAACTGCAGAACAGCTTGCACCTCCTTTTATATCTATCTATAAAGACAGTAATCTCTGTCTGTCTGTGGCACCAATACATCGAGAACCCAGCACTGTATGAAGTTGAAATTTAGCAGGTATAATGCTCAGGATCCAAGGACATGCAGTGTCGCATGTGAAGTTTTTTGGATGAGCGGTTTCTGAATTCAGCTGTGCCGGTAAAACGTAGTCCGCACAGCCGGGTGCGACAGCATATGCTCCACTCCACGAACAATTATGGCAGGCTGTGGCGCACACCATTAAGTCCAGCCGGGTCCAAACAGGTACATTTTCCAAGGGGCACTGCACAAGTTCATCAGATGACCCCGAGGACTTTTTCATGTGACTGACATGGGACTCTACTGATCCTCATATCACTCCCATGAGCCAAGGAGTTATGCGGCCCATGCAAAGTGTTACTGTAAAAAGTCTCAGAGTATTAATGCTGGTTCACTGCCCATTACTGACTCAGAGCTGAAGAAGCTACTTGGATGAGTGAAGAAACATCTTCAAGACTTATCAAGTCCAGTTGCTTTGAACTACAACTAGATTTCCAATGACCCCCATAACTGAGAACCTCCATGGACATACAGTATTTGCCCAATATCAAACAGACTGCAAACTTCTTAAGGACTCACATGTTTTAACATTTCATCAAGGATGGCAGGATCATTAGGGTCCAGTGCTGAGTGCTGTGAGCTGATCCTGACATTAATAATCGTCAGTTTGCCACCTGATATGAGAATAAACACACACACACACACACACATCCATGCACACACATATTCACAAGATTTTATGATAATACTAATCACGATGATTACCTATTTTTTTAAATAGTAGAGCACATTTTATCATTTAGATAATAGATAAGAAGTTTGGATTATGAATTATGATTTCTGAAATCAACATAATTCAATAAATGTACTCACAGTTACAGATGAATGGATGCATTTCTTTACATGACCGGTCTCCCCATTTACCAGATTCACTGTGTATCATGGCAATACACCATTTCATTTTGGAAGGATAAACTGTTTGACTTGGTCTCCAGTATCTGAATGAGGAGTTTGAGTTGTCTGACCATTTCCAGGGGTCTCTGAAGAGGCCAATCCAGACCTCCAGGTCACTGGCTACTTTCATGATCATCTGATTTTCCACCTCATTCCTCACGCTGACCAGGTCTGTGTAGTACCTCCTGCAGTGGTCTTGAGCTTCAGTCCAAGTCATCTTTGTATTAGTGAGAACGTATTGTTCCCGACCAAGTTTGCGTCCTAAAATAAATAAAACCCAGTTGTAGTGTGTTTGCTATTTGCTGAATGTGTTATGAGTTGTGAGCAAGTTGGGTTTATTTTGTCTGTCTATTGTAGGGGTGGCGAACTCCCCAGACTCAGAGAGCCAAAAATAAAGCCCTATTACTACAAAGTGCCACAAGATGCCTTCAAGGCATCTCAAACTCTCCCCCCCCNACCCACCCACCCATAAATAACAAGCATTAATACAGACCTCTTTAACAACTCTAACTGACGGAGCCCAATACCTTTGGGAAACTTGTGGTTGATGCTAGGAAGCAGAGAGGAAAAATGGCACTGAAGATTTGAAGCTTTATAAATGCAAATGCAGTGACATCTAACATAAGAGGCAAAATGGTTTGCCATTTCTTTCCACAAAAAGTATAAAATCCTCCCATGCTGGTAAAAACATTCTGTGATGTGCCAGTAAAAAGTAGTAGCGCGGTAGGATACGCTCCGGGCGCAGCAGCATATGCTCCGCTCCATGGGGACTTATGGCAGGCTGCGGCTCACACCATAAAATCCGGTCTGGTCCACACGTTTTCAACTCAAATCTCAAATCAATTGAGTGATCTAGTACTATCCAGCAAAGACTATTTAAATACATATAAATTATATACTCAAATACAGTAAATATATCATGAAATTTGATGGAGGTGGCCGCCTCGCACTTCTCTATGCAGGAAACCCCCTAACAGACCGGCTGTAGGCGAGGAAAAAGTGTAGCATCCATGCTGAGCGCTGTGATTGTGAGATTGCAGCTGCACCTTTTTTTATCTGTAATATCAGTTTGGTGAGTGGTGTCTCGATCTCGTTGTGAATGAAACTTAAAGTAACAATATGAGGTGCACTGAACCAGGTCTGGAACTGCATGCAGCTCAAGAGCTGCGGGTTCACCACCCTTGGTCTATTGCTACAAATCCAGATATTAGATGATGGATGAATTTTACAATTCAAGCAATTCAGTCAATATTACATTCTGAAACTCTGTAGCATTTACTCAAAAAAATACTCTGAAGCAAATTATACATGATTTGTATTAACTGAGCTAAAACTTGCAAAATATAAGTGTTAAGTGCAATCACTGGACTAAATTAGTTTTGTTAAAGTCTCACTGAAAGTCTTCACTTCAAACAAGCCACACCCATTGCTGGGGCAGACCCTCCTTCTTGGGAAAGCAGATGTAGTTGAGGACAGGACAGCTGTTATCTGTACTCAAAGGTCTTCACCCACATGTCCCTATGGCCCAGCAGGGGTGTGGGGACTGAGAAATTGTTTCCGCTGTCAGATGTCTTTTCTTGCTTTTCTGCCATCATGGAGCCTCCTGCAGGAGATCAGATCTGTTGATCTCTTGATTTCCTTAGTGTTTTTAAGCGGGATGCATCCATATAGTCATTCCATACATAGTGGGAGTAGCAGAAGAAATTTAGAAGGCTTTTCACTAAACACAATATGCCTGACGACACTCTAAGACAGCACTTAAAAGTCGCTTTTCTAAACATGAATGGAGTAACTTTGCAGAGCAGTAAGGAGAGTGCTGATATGTATATTGGTGAAACCAAACAGGTCCTCCACAGAAGTATGGTACAGCATCAGAGAGCGACCTCTGCTGGCTGTGGATCCACACCTACAGGCTAAAAAATGAAGCTTTGAATATCCAAATATCATATCTTAAGACAGAGAGGACAGATGGTTTGTCAATGTGGAGAAATCTTCCCTGAACAGAGCAGAGAGATTGGGACTTGTCTCCTCTTTACAATCCTGCACTGACGTCAGTCTCCCAATGTTTCCCAAACCATGCAGCACCCTCCCACCTGGTCCAGTGATTGCACTTAATGACCTGGAAGACTGAGATAATCCTTCAGTGTGGTGTGTGTGTACATACATTCCCCTCTTTGTATGTGTGGCATAAATGTCCTAATGAGTCACTCACCATCAAAGCAAACTGAGTATTGTAAGCTGTCACACCTAATTCTGTACATTTTTCCTCCTTTGAAAGATGCACAGTTGAAATCTGCCTGTGAACCCCAGGTGAGAAAATCTCTTTCTCCCGTTTTGTAGAAGTCTTTGTCTGCCAGAGACCAGTGCCACTTTAGAACTTTCCCTTTATAAAGTCCTATCCACACAGCATCATCATATTTGTTCTCGACAGTTTTAAGCATTGTTTCCATCTCTCCCATGTCATCTATGGTGGCCAGGCCAATGCATTTTTCTCTGCAGAAGCTATGTGCTTCATGCCAGGTTTTTGGAGTTTGGATTAAGGTGTATATGTGCTGGGGAACACATGAGGACAGACAACACAACCCTGTAAAGGAAAAGCCATGGGGAATGAGTTAAATCCAAGTAACTGATAAGAACAATACTGATGATATTACACGTTTGAGGGCAATATATATAACCTGCATACATGTTATGTTACTGACAACCATTTCCCAAAATATATTACTGGAGTGGCAGATTTTATACTTGCTTTTTTCTACCTTCCAGCCTGCCTTTGGTTTTATTATTGTAGTGGGAAATTAAAATCAATGTGTAGAGATTTGAGATAAGTAATCCACCATAGCGAACACTATGTCTATTAAATTTTTTGTCGGAGTAACTTTATTTAACTGGTACAACACAGTGCTGCACAGAAGATGACATATGTCTCCACCAGGGAATATAGTCCCAAGAGAAGATTTATTTTACAGGGAAATTAAAATGACTGTGTCTTTTACATTCAGACATACCAGCAGGCAAACCATTGAATTTTAAGGTGGGTGTTTCACCTGAACATTTGGGGTTTTTGTTTAAAGATTAGGGAGTTTGTCAAAATAATAGGAAACTATAATACAATTTATGCTTTGGAAATTGGTTATCAGTCATGTAATGTGTTTGCAGGTACCATTTAAAGGACAATACTGACAATTTTGCATGTTTAAGCCCATGAAAAATTGCCATTATGGTCCTTTAATGACAGCATAATAAAAACTAAATTTGTATGCTATTTTTCTGTTGATATTTGTATATAACTGTTATGTGGCAAAACCACCATATTGCTGAATCAGCATCATCTTCATGCTAGTGGCATATTTGTAAAGCGACTCCATAAATGTGACCTCTGTCCGAGCTTATATGTTAATTAAGCAGCTCTGGATCAGTATCTATATCTGAAGTTCTTCACTGGGTACATGTGTCTGATTTTTAAAATTATTTTTTAAAATTACAATTGGTGCCTTAGTTTTTGAGAAATCAGCAAAAATGCTGACAAATGCCCAGTCTTGCAATGTTCAATAAAGTGAAAAAAAAAAAAAAAAAAAAAAATCCTATACTCATGTGGAACTAATCTAATTAATTCTTCCTTGACCCACCTAAATTTATTTATTTATTTTTTGGGGGAGGATCAAGGCATTTTTATTAACAAAACAAAAATTGACACACATAATAAGAAACTGAAAATTCAAGCAACTCTACCCACCCTTACATAAACAACAACACCCAGACTAGCCAAAAATAAATACATTTAAAAAAAAAAAAAGACATATATAAGAACAAATAAAAAGGGAGCATTGTGCATGGTCAATCCAGTTCTCTAGCTTCCATATTTGCCAACATCACACTAAAACTTAATCAAATCTGTATTCCTGTCCGTGTCTAAAGAGAAATCCAACATGCAAAACAACAAGAAGTTACACTGACCTGAAAGAAGCAGAAACAGACGTATGACCCTTTCCATAGTGGCTTTGAAGGTTGTTAAATAGAAACAGAGGCTTTTCATCCACAGGAAAATCTACAATTTTCCTTTAGGAGATGCAAACAAAGAACACTAAGAACTTTTCAATCACTTCTCCATTTTGCTGCTGCTTTTTCATCTTTGTCTTGAGGAGCTCATGATGAATTTAATTTCTGTTACTGAAATCTCACTTGAGTTACACACAAGTTGCACCTGTAAGCTAAATCTTTTTTTTTTTCTTTTCTGTCTTCCTTTCATCTGCCCACATATATAGTTGTGGTATATACCACGATCGGCATAAACCGTTTTGAATATATATGCAGTTTGATCTTGCATCAGACAGATTACCTGTAAACTAAATCTGACAACATGTGAGCATGTGTAATATTTAACATGTGTAATATTTAGCATGTAAAGATTTACACAGTGAGCATGTTGACAAACAATAGAAACTACTATAATTTGTGTTGATCATTAGGTCAAACTCAGCACATCATAAAATTGATCAGTTACACACATGATTAATATATTTCAGACAGTATTTTGATAATGAAAGTGGTGCCAAAGCAAATAGATTGTATTATATGATGGCAGAGAAAACAGAAGACTTACCAGCTGCTTAGTCAGTCTAAATCTGTCCACTGATGATCTCTATCTCTATCACTGACTATCTTTACCCACCCCCCCCACCCCCCTCCAAAATATCCTCATTTGAATTGCAAAATTTGAATTGCAAAACTAGTAATAGTTGCTCATGGTAAACAACTCCAAATGACAGAGATAATCTTACTTTGAACAGTCTGTCACTAAAGACACAACTGTTTTTCTTTTCTTTTTTTTTTTTTTTTTTNTTTTTTTTTTTTTTTTACTGTGTATTTTAGCTTATGAAATAAAAGTACATGTTATTTAAGCAATATCACACTTGAGGTCATGCTGTTGTATTGAATATTGAATATCAGCATAGGGTTGGGCCAATCCCATATTCAGCATCAGTATCAGCCTGATACTGGCCAAAATGACTGGATCAGATATCGGATTAAATAAAAAATATAATCTGATCCAATCCATAAACTCAAACTATCATGTAAATGCTTAATTACACTTCTAACGATATGCCGTGAAGNATCCAATCCATAAACTCAAACTATCATGTAAATGCTTAATTACACTTCTAACGATATGCCGTGAAGAGGGGGGTGTGTCACGGTCATGACACAGAGCAGCTTGTGTCACGTGAACAGCAGTTACCCAGACATGTCTGCCTGAGCGGTCACTATGTCAGCAGTGTGGAATTATTTTAAGCTAAAAGAAGAAAAAGACAAAATGGCCGAGTGCAATTTGTGCAACGTGAGCGTTTCGAGGGGTGGCAAAAGCGTTACAAACTTTAATACCACAAACCTAATCAAACACTTGCAAAAACACCATGGAAAGGAGTAGGACAACTTTCTAAAGGTAGCTACGAGTGTGAACAAGAGTGCACCACAACAGACGTTACTGGAAACATTTCAGAAGTGTGAGAAACTCCCTCCAGACTCTAACAAAGCCAAACTAATAATGGAGAATTTGTTGTGTTGGATGACCAATCACTTTCCGTGGTTGAAAATGTGGGGTTTTGGCACTTAATCAAACATTTGGAGCCTTGCTTCACATTGCCAACCCCACATTTTGTCTCTGAAACAGCTATCCCAAGCAAGTACAAACAAGTGTGCAAATTCATTTTGAAGCGCTTGGTAAACGTTGCCATGGTCAGTTTCACAACTGACATCTGGAGTTCAGACATGTGTCCAATGTCATTATTAAGTCTGACAGCACAGTGGATAGACTCACGTTTTACTTTGCAAAAAGCAGTGCTGCAGGCTAAGCAGTTTGGCTCGCACATGGGAGACTCCATCGCCACAGCAACGGAGGAGATGCTAAATGCATGGAAAATTGAGAAGAGTAAAGTCCATGTCATTTTGAGAGACAATGCCAGCAACATTATAAAAGCCATGGATCGCCTTTAAGTTGCATATGGTTTGCACATACGCTGCAACTCATTGTGAACGAGGGACTGCTGCCACAGCGTAATGTAAGTGATGCCCTGGCTATCGGCAGAAANTCATTGTGAACGAGGGACTGCTGCCACAGCGTAATGTAAGTGATGCCCTGGCTATCGGCAGAAAAACTGTGGGTCACTTCAAGCACTTGCCACTCACATATTCACGGAGGACATTCAAGTAGAGCTAAATATGCCACCCAAGCGTCTGCAACAAGATGTACGAATGAGGTGGAACAGTACATATTAGGCCAAGGCCAGCTAGAAGGCCCTGACGCATAAAAGAATATGCCCAACATGGCAAACTCGAAATCTGATTGATTAAATTATATGACAATCAGCAACATTGTCCCATTTGCTTGAATAGCAGAGGGGATTCACTCAAGATTCTGAAGGCCTCAGGTTAGATTTTTTTTACCCAGAGACAGCACAGGTGGAAAATCTGATTGGATAAAAGCTCTAATTTATATGAGCTGCACTGGAAACAACACAACTAAGGGAGAGATTACTGGTAGCAATGAAATGACACTAATAACAAAACTGATGGGAACTTTGTAAAATATATATAGCATTAAATTATAAAAAAAATAAAATAAAATTTTAAAAAAAACATAATTTGATGATTCTGACAATCTCTAGGCCAGCAGAGAAGGCCTTGCTGGCCCTAATGGCCACCACTAATATGTGTATATATATATATATATCCCAATGATTATAATGTTGCTCTCCAATTTGATTTGCATAACCAGTAAAAAACTGGCCTTGAATGAGGAAGGAGAAAGACAGCTTTCTGGTTATGTGCAGACATTAAAAATAAGTAATAATACCAATGGCAATTTGGCAGTGACGATTCAGTACTCCATTCTTATTTATACATTATTTCTGCAGAAAAATGCATCTCCTTTCTCAGGCCTGAGGAGGGTTACATGCATCAAGCTCACCATGTCACATATAAATACCCCAAATATGACCTCTTACTTGATTTCATTCCTTCATCTTCAGAAAATTATTTGCTGTGGGAATGCAAATCATGACAGAAGTGGGGATGTAATTCTCTGCAGGGATGCAGGTTTCAGTACAACACCTGTAGCTCACTGATTGATCCCTGAGTTACTCGATCACCGAGTCTGTCACTCAGCCTGTTTGTTCATAGGCAAAGATTCACCCTCATGGACACTGATATACATTACATCAAATGCTTCCTTATGGTGATAGCTGCCCACACAAACTGGATAGCCTGAGCCAAATAAAAAGATGTTATTTTCTTAGTTGATGTTAGAATCTGCTGATTAATGCACTGATTAATCTCAAGGGCAGGGGGTGCCGTGAAGGAAAATTATAGAAATATATTGAATCTCATCAAAAACTGGAAGTAATTGAATCAATTTTCAAATCAATCAATTAATCAATCAATTAATTAATGATTAATTAATCAAAGCTTTTTTGTCAAACCATCCATATATGAGTACACAGATGGGATGAAATGCTCCAGGACCTCCTGATGCTACATTTAACAGTGCATGTAGACAAGAAGTGCAGTAACAAGACAAAGAGCATAGACAGAGAATAGTCAATAAGGGGGAGGGGAAAAAAAAAAGTGTTAGGGATAAGGGTGGGTAATCACTTGTATAGGGTCAGCGTGGCATGTGGGGCCGGTCCTAAGTGGTTGTGTGTGCTGGGGGGTATTGGGTGTAGGCTGGGGTCCCTGTGTCCTGTCTTGCTGTGGACTTGTGGCCCATCCTTGGTGCCCTTGGGGCGCCCGGGGCACCGTGGACTGGTGTGATGCTGGGCATCTCTGTGGGGCTCCGGGGATGTCCCTGAGGGGGGCAGCTTGCTGATGGGGATGGGTGTCATGGGTGGTGCTGGGGTGTGCTGTTCCGCTCTCAGTTGCATGGCCTCCTCGCATTGGGCTTGGGCGTGTGGGGGGTCTGGGTGTGG
>VXCM01003927.1:8336-49005 GCA_014773175.1 Lucifuga dentata
CACACACACACACACACACACACACACACACACACACACACACACCACTAAATGCTCCCGCAGGCTGTTCAGGAGGTTTGGGAAAGGAATCCTGGATGAAGGTGCAACGCAATGGGAAACAAACTTCTCTTCCTCTCTCTCTGACTTTCTCTCTCACACACACACACAGAGAGAGAGAGAGAGAGAGAGAGAGAGAGAGAGAGTGTTTGTTTTCTCAGCAGTGGGTTTTCCCTCTCCAGCAGCATGAGTTTGCTGCTGGGAATCTCACACAAAGCGACAGTTTGTAGTATTACATGTAGTACTACCAGCAGCAGCAGGTGCAGTATTAGCAGCAGTTTTAGCAGTTTATCAGTAGCAGCAGCACTCATGCTGCATTCACTGTAAACTCAGAATGTCAGACTTTTTCCCACCAGGAGAAGTCAAAGACAATGCCTCCTCCAATCAGAATTCCCAGTCAGAAAGTTGGACGAGTTTTCTGACGTATTGAAATGACCTCAGACAAAGTAATTAAACTAATTTTTCTATTTATAAATGAACATTTAGAAACACTTTATTTAAACCAACTAGCACAGCGCCCGTTGAAAACGTGTGTGTTCGGACCGGGCCGGACTTTATGGTGTGAGCCACAGCCTGCCATCAGTGCCCGTGGAGCGGAGCATATCCTGCCACGCGGACTATTTTTTACCGGCAAAGCTCAATTCTAGGACCGCTCATCCAAACAACTTCACATGTGACGTTGCACGTCCTTGGACCTGAGCAACAAACCTGCTGAATATCAGCTTCATACATGTCGGGTTCTAGACATGTTGGTGCCACAGACAGAGATTTCTGACTTTATAGTTGGATCAGCAAACAGACACAGTAACAGGTTAAACATTTCATCTGACAGCAGCTGCTGTTTGTCATCAATGTTAAAACATTAAACCTTCTTTTGTCCCACAAAGCAAACTAAACTAAAGTTTTTGTGGAGGCATCCATGTTGTCTCACACTTTGTTTAGCTCAAAAGCTTAGACAGCGCGTGTTCGAGCGAGACAAAGTGTGTGAGGTCGAAAATGATGTCGTTCAGAGTTAAAACTTCCGAGTTCTGAGCTACAGCGAACGCAGCAAACAACAGTAACGTGTTGGGTTCAAAGCAACATGGGAACATGGGACAGGCTGAACAATACACACACACAATGTTTGTGCACATGTAGAGACAGATGTGCGGGTTTGCATGTGTGTGTGTGGCAGGAAGCTGCATCATGTCTAAAACAGCACGAATGCTGAAAACAAATCTCCCAACCCCTTCCTCGTTTCCTTATGCATCAGGCTCAGAACTTATCAATCAACTCTCATTTTGAAAATCATGTACGAGCATAAATCAAGCTGTCAAATTAAAACATGTAGACATGTCTGAAGGTGAAAAGTGTTGCTTGAGGGAAGAGAGAGAGGGAAGGAAAGAAGGGAAGGAGAGAAGTGGAGGAGGAGTTATCTTTCCTGTCTTTCCTCTGCGGAGGAGTGGAACCTGCAGGACACATCCAGGATCCGGACAGACCGGCTGGACCGAGAGAGACGGAAAGGGAAAGGAATGAAGAGAGANAGAGAGAGAGAGAGAGAGAGAGAGAGAGAGAGAGAGAGAGAGGGGACAGAGGGATAAAGCTTCTGCCTCAGGCTACAACAGAAAATGGACAGGAAGGCAGGATGTCACGGCCAGCTCAGGTTTCCATGGCAACTCCGTAAACGTTTGATCACATGATGCACCGTGTGTGTGTGTGTGTATGTGTGTGGGGGGGGGTGTTTATGTGAGAAAAGTTGGAAAAGGTGAATTTTTCCTGAGTTTCCAACTCAGAATTGTGAGTTGAATGAAGAATTGTGAGTTGAATGGTTCTGTTGCATTTTTCTGTGTTGGAGTGTTTTTCTGAATTCCTCATACAATCAATCAATCAATCAATGTCACAATGCACTCATTTGTGAATTTAGGATAAATGGTTACACACCTGATTTCCAGGTAACATGAGTAAAATCCTAATGATAAGTCATCTGTTTTCCTTGGACAAAATAAAAAGGACTCCAGATTTTCCTGACTTCCTGTTTTTCAGTTCAAACGTTAAAGAACCTGAAGCTTTTTCCACTTTTATTACGTTGTTATTAAATAAAGCTTCCAGGTGTATTTGCGTTTCTTTTGATGACTGGTTTTACAGACGTTTTAGTCTGTATGAATATTTGGTGACTCAGAGCGGAGCAGGCTGCAGATCCTGCAGAGAATCCTGCTTCAGCGCGGCAGAAAATGCAAATGAGCCTCAGCGTGAGTCACCAGCAGGATTTACATGCAGGTACAGGTGACACGCCTGAGGCTTCATGCTTTTACATGCTTACACGCATGTTAAAACAAAGATGACTGCAGCTCGCTTTCTGCTCTGACTTTATGCTGCAAAAACCTGCTGTCACAAGTCTGTTTCTGTTTTATTTCCACTGAATTTGTCTTTATTTATCTCTCAGATACAATGTTTTGTGTGACGAAAATAAATATTAATTCTGGAAAAAAGAAGCTAAAAACTCTAAAAATCTTTTGTTTTTAAATTCTGATAACTTTTTTTAATGGAAAATTATATAGAAAAATATTAAACTTTCCTGGGAAAAAATGCAATTTTAGAATTCTTCAAATTCTCACAAAAAATATGAGAGAAGTTTTAACATAAAAATTCATCCGCAGGTCACATGACAATTCATGTGACCCATTTTCGAAGAAGCTCCTCACACAAGCTTTTTTTTTCTTTATCTTTTTCTTTTTTTGTTTACATATGAATATCAGATTTTCACAATCCAAAATGTTCTCACCCTGTACAGCTCTGATTTTTGATTTTTTTTTTAATGTGCAGCTTTTTAGGTGGTAAATAAAAGACAAATTTAATGGAAAGCATAAAATAATAAAATGACTTTAGACTTCTAACTCAACTCAGTTTACATATTTATTAAAATAAATCATCAGAAGCTCAGCAGGGATTTTCTCTGAATACACACTGACACCAAACACCTCACAACTCCAACAGCGTGTGTGTGTGTGTGTGTGTGTGTGTGTGTGTGTGTATGTTACAGGCTAGTTAATGTGTAGCAGCAGCTGCAGTCTGACAAGCAGAAAGCCACACGAAAGAACAAGAGTGGGGGACTTTCTAGGAATAACTAGAGAGAGAGAGAGAGAGAGAGAGAGAGAGAGGGAGAGAGAGAGAGAGAGCAGCAGATTAGGCTGATCAGGCTCAAAACAGCACATGAACTGTTTGTACAGATATATAAGCAGCCAGAAATTACTAGACCGTCTCTCTCTCTCTCTCTCTCACACACACACAAACACCCAGATGCACACACAAACACACATGCACACACACACAGACACTAAATTTCTTATTCTAATAACAGAAAATTGTTTTATCTGCAGCAAATGCACACATGCTACATTCACAGCAGGAGTCACCCAACATGCTAATTTCCTCACATGTCACAGATCACATGCGTGTTGTAAACATGTAAACAGCAACAAGCTCATAGAATCTGATAATCTCAAATCAATTTTGTTCCACGTTCATATGTGAAAATAAAAATCTGACATGTCTGACTTGTTAATGTGACTCGTCGTCTAAACACACAGATTATAACTTCCTTTCCACTCTCTCTCACACACACACACACACACACACACACACACACACACACACACACAGTATCAGAAACTTAACATTCCTCTACTTCCACGTATGAATGGCGTCCACTCATCAAAGTTTCAAAGTGATCCACAAACCTGACTCCTCCTTCCATCCAGACTTCCTGTCAACTCAGGCAGCAGCAATCATTGCTGCAACACGTTGCTGCAACATGTTGCTGTAATCTTCTTCTCTGACTTAAAGTGTAGAATTTGGTTGCTGTGGGCATTTAAAGATTCAGAAAGCAGCAGCTCGTGTTATAGACACTCGTTTTGCTCATGCAGGCGTGTTTCTGCTCTGTAACATACTAAACATGGATACGTAAGAAGAAAGATGCAAAGATTCAGTCAAAAAACAAAGGTAGAGGCAGAAATCTGAGTAAATGTATATCTGATTAAATGAGAGACGCTTGCTGATTGGCTGATGGCAATTGTGACTTTCAGAGGAAATTTACAGGACCTTACCACCCATTTTGCATGTTTGAGCCTAATATATTCAGTTTTCATACATGTAACATTACTGACAATCATTTCCCAAAGGATAAAACTGTATTTCAGCTTTCCTGATATTTTGCTAAATCTCTTAATCTTTCTAAATCAAATATTCAAGTGATACACCCACCTTAAAAATCCATGTTTCTCCTGCTAATAGTTACACAGCCTTATGAAGTCACGGTCCTTTAAATTTTTCCATAAACGCAGGTCTTCTTTTGGGACTATATTCCCCGGTGGAGGCATACATTCACTCCACGCTTTTTATTGAGCTTAAACACTAAAATTACATAACTTCTAAAAAAACCTGAATACACGTCTTGTTGGTGATGATGGATTACCTATCCCAAGAACGTTTACAGTATCAACAAGTTGATTTTAATAGAGAATGAACTGAAACCAATGGAGGTCTGGAAGGTAGGAAAAACATTTTTAATTCACTGTTTCAGCTTTGAGAAATGACTGTCAGTGACATTACATGTATGAAAACTGAATATATTAGGCTCAAATATGAAAAATGGTGGTATGGTCCTTTAATATATGGACTACTTGGACTGTGAATTCTGTGAATAGGATGAATTGTGCAAATTTTACAGCAAGTCAGACTTATGAGCACTTATAAATGTGAATATGTCATGTTGCCATTACATGATGCAGGATCGCTCAGAATTCTCACGCATCATTTGACAACAACATTTGGTTACAACTGCATTATGTGGAAAAAATATGTAGCAAAAAGAAAAACACTGAAATGGTGGGAGGTAGAAATGGGCGTGGCCTAATAAATCTATTTTAAACCAAAGAAAAAAACTCCATTTATACCTCACAGTTCAGGAATTATGTGTCAAAATGTAAAGTCTTACAAACAGAGAAACTCCTTGTGACTCACCGCTGGCTGCTGGACGTGACTCGGCGTCAGCGGACAGGTGACTCGGCGTAGTCCTCCTCGTGGTCTGGTCATTCTCTCCAGACTTCTTCTGTCCTTAAAGGTTCATCTGATAAAAAAAAGAAGCCGTTATATATTTTATAAAGCAGAAAATGGTTCAGCATCTTCAGTTTGTGTCTGAGGTCTGAAGCTCCAGCTGAAATCTGATGAAGAGTCAGAAACGGCTGGACTTCCTGTGAGGTCGCTGAGGTCATGACCTCTGTCAGGCCTGAATCTCACCCATAAAGATGGGAGCAGGGTTTAATATTTTTTATAAAATATAAAACTCCTGCATGTATTTATGCAGACCTCAGTAGTCTGAAGTCATTTATATATTTTAACTTTTCATTAAGTTTATTTTTCTTTTTTACTTTAATTAATTTTAATTTAATTTTTCCTGTACCACCTAAAAAACTGCACTGTAAATTATTTTAGCTTGTGACAAACCGGCCAGTTTTTTTTGAGTTTGAGTAAACATTAACCGTTTTAATTTTTTAAATTTTAAATTTTTCCATAATTACTCAATTTTTGTTCATTTACACACACACACACACACACACACACACACACACACACACACACACACACACACACACAGATATATACATATACAGTATATATATATAGATATAGATATAATTCCTTAAATATTTTAGGAAATTTTCCAGTCAGTATTTTTTTTTTTCTTCCTAAATTTTTATTTTGTAGAATTGGAGAGGAGAGGAGACACGATTTGGATTCTCCTTCCAGGAACGTCTCTGTCAGTCAGACGTGTTGTGACCATATAAGGGGAAAGGAGGCAGGAAGTGGGGATTTCTCTGCAGAGTCATGTGACTACCAGTTAAAGCGATGCCCTCATCTCACACACACACACACACACACACACACACACACACACAGTATCATGCCAAACCAGGGCAGCAGCATTTGTTTCCTGTAAACAAAATGTATTGTATCTCCAGACTAAATTGTTTTATATTTGTTCATTATACTTTCAACAAATTAGTGATTATATCCAACTTTGTGCATGTTAAAATTTAAGTTTTTGTCATTTTCAACATCAATACATCACTGGCAAATTAATACAACATCAACAGTATTTTCACAGAATGTTTTATCTGAGGACGTAAGAGATTTAAACCCAACATACCCATGGATCAAGTCCTACAATCATCGCTGTGATGCAACCCTGCTACCTGAAGCTAGCATAACAACCCTGCTACCTGCTACCTGAAGCTAGCATAACAACCCTGCTACCTGCTACCTGAAGCTAGCATAACAGCCCTGCTACCTGCTACCTGAAGCTAGCATAACAACCCTGCTACCTGCTACCTGAAGCTAGCATAACAGCCCTGCTACCTGAAGTTAGCATAACAGCCCTGCTACCTGCTACCTGAAGCTAGCTTAACAACCCTGCTACCTGCTACCTGAAGCTAGCTTAACAATGCTACCTGCTAGCTTAAGATAGCTCTTTATTTCAGGTTAGCCTGGCCTAGTTTGGCGTGGATAAACAATGCTAAAACTGAATTTTTTATAGTGTTTTTTTATGATATTAAGAACATTTTCTAAAATAAAAAGCAACATTTAGTCTTCGGAGATACAAGCCCTTTGCTTGTGTTAAAAGCAGTGTGTGTGTTTGTGTGTGTGGGCACACTGAGGTCAGCACGGTGGCGGGGGAGACACATTGACATTTCAGCTGGAAAACCCGACCTTTGACCTCCCACACACTGTTAACAGAGTACAGTGTCAACTTCGGTCAAACCCAAACCACAAACTGAGGACCTGAAAGAAGACGTCTCTTCAGACGTCACTTGTGATCTTGTCCCATTACACACTGCACACTCTCTCCGCCCTGAGTGTGTGCTTCGCTCAACCGCACAAACAGAAACTCTCGAAAACCACAGTCTCTCTCTCTTTCTCACACACACTCACACTCACTCACACACACACACACACACACATTAGATTAATCCACTACTGATGGTGATATTTCAATGTAATTTTCTGCATATTCATGGATCCTCAGCGGATGAATCCAAATGATTTGCCGACCTCTGGATCTTTCCTCTAGCGCCACCATCAGGACAAAGCTTCTACTTGTATCTATTTAATTAGATATTAAATTATCAAAATATAACATGCTAATTTGAATTACATTAACTGAGTATGTTCATGCTCCCCAGAGGATGAACACTCTTCATGATAACAATTCCATGATTTTTCCTCCAGATGTCCTCTAGCGCCACCATAAGGACCAGTGCAGTGGTTTATAAATAAAATAATGTAAATTTGAAAGGATGAAAAGCATCAGCACTGATAATAAAACATCTTATTTAAGCTTTTTGTGCATGAGTTCATCCTCTGCTCTCTCTCTGGTGCTTAGTAATACACAAACACTACCCCCCCCCCNCACACACACACACACACACCACCCACAGACTTTCCACCCCCGTCAGCAGCTCCGTCCTGACTGTAAAGATGACACACACTTTCTTTTTTCATTTCCACCTTTCTGTTTCTAATTTCTTACAGGCTTTAGTTTTATTTTATTCTGTATTTTTTTTTTTTTTTACATGCTTTAAATGATATATTTTCATATTTTACTGTAGTTGTAGTGGTTGAGTTTTCAGATGCATTACTTTGAACATCTCTATTTGCTCAAGTCTCATTGCATTTTAGTTTTATATGCTGTGATGATCAATGATCAATAACATTACAAGACTCCATCAGGCTGTGACAGGCTGCAGATAATCAATAACTGATCAGGTGGTTAAATAACTGCTGATAGAGATCTGAAGGGTTGTGTGTGTTAGTGTGTAAGTGTGTTAACTCATTACTCACACAGCAGGCTGGGAGATGATTGTCGTCATGGTAACAGTGTGGGATGAATGAGGGACGTTACTCAGATACACACACATTTATTAATAAATTAATTTATATTTTCTTTAATAACTGCTGGTAGCTGGACCTATACATGTTGTAGCATTCGTAGCATGGAGTTAGCATGAACATAGGGTTAGCATGAACATAGGATTAGGATCAACATAGAGTTAGCATGAACATAGGGTTAGCATGAACATAGGGTTAGCATGAACGTAGGGCTAGGATCAACGTAGAGTTAGCATGAACGTAGGTTAGGTTAGGTTATGAATGCTTTTGCTTGTACTGCAGTACTAGTACTGTGTCTATTATTCTAAGTAGTCACATTGGTGTAAGTAATAGTAGTCACTACTAGTAGTTGCTACTATGAGTATCTCTCTAGTATACTTCACATGCTGTCACTGTACTCAAACACAAACACACACACACGCACGCACATGCACACACACACACACACACTCCTCCCACAGAGCAGAGCAGGTGCCAGTGTAAGCGCAGCACTGTGGACATCATCAGAGACACCCAAAAGTCCCTGATGATGTCATCAATGTCAACTTGATGCATGATTTCTATCAGGTTCTGTCTTTAGCCACAATCTGCAGAAAAATTAATGATTTTTAAACATCAAACAGTTTAGACTTTAAAAAGTCTCACAGACACGTGTGTGATTTTGTTTCTGCAAAGATTACTTTCACTGTCTGTTATTAGATGGAAATACTTTCAAACAGTTAAAGTTGTTTACAGCCACACAAACTAAAAAACCCCAAACTTCCCACGAAACGTTCAGTTTGCTGATTAGAGCGACATCTGCTGTGACATGTTTCCTCACATCAGCAGAAATACCACACACTCAGACTTTTTGGATTTTGAGTCATAAAAGATGCTGTAGATCCAGACTTGTGTGATAAAGACGCTGACATGGTCAAACAGGCAACTTCTCCTGATGTGCAGCAGGAAGCTGTTTGTCCTGCAGAAACACTCTTGAGTCCTAACATCTACGCTGCCTTCATACTTTATAGACTCAGATTAAGACAATTTTATTGCTTTAAGGTCTGTTACTCAGAGGAATATTATTCCAGTTTCAATCTAATTATGGTGTTTACATGACATTTGAAAAAAAAAAAGAATTAATTGCTTTAAAGGACCATACCAGCCATTCTGCATGTTTGAGCCTAATATATTCAGTTTTCATACGTTACGTTACTGACAATCATTTCCCAAAGGATAAAACCGTATTTCAGCTTTCCTGATATTTTGCTAAATCTCTTAATCTTTCTAAATCAAATATTCAAGTGATACACCCACCTTAAAAATCCATGTTTCTCCTGCTAATAGTTACACAGCCTTATGAAGTCACGGTCCTTTAAATTTTTCCATAAACGCAGGTCTTCTTTTGGGACTATATTCCCCGGTGGAGGCATACATTCACTCCACGCTTTTTATTGAGCTTAAACACTAAAATTACATAACTTCTAAAAAAACCTGAATACACGTCTTGTTGGTGATGATGGATTACCTATCCCAAGAACGTTTACAGTATCAACAAGTTGATTTTAATAGCAGAATGAACTGAAACCAATGGAGGTCTGGAAGGTAGGAAAAACATTTTTAATTCACCGTTCCAGTAGTATGCTTTGGGAAATGATTGTCAGTAACGTTACATGTATGAAAATTGAATATATTAGGCTCAAACATGTAAAATAGGTGGTATGGTCCTTTAAACTGAATGTATAACTGCAGTTTTAAGTGGATGTAAATGTACTGAGTGTGTCTCCATGGAGAGAAAAGAGAATGAAACTGTGCTTCTTATCTCTATTTAGAATCGAGTGGAAATCACAAAAATACAAGAAGACTCAGAATTCCTGCTCCAGAGGCTTTGGGTCTGATTCCAGTCCAAAGGTGGAGCGGTTAGTTTGTGGTGAGAACATGATCCGCACTAGTCCCGAACCAAACACCAGGAAACATATTGGAACTGGTCATGTTTGTTTTACATTAAGCCAGTGAGATATCCGCCATTTAAAACTATTAAACGCATCTTGCGTAAAATAAACTTAAAGCAGTTAAACTCCACATTTGATGAGACAAAGTAACGGAAGCAGCAGCTGTAAAATATCAGACTTACTGAACGTGTTCAGATGAACATGTTGAAGGTTAGCTTAGCTCCTGTAGTCTTCTGGAAGCCACGTACAGCAATAGGCGGTTTTACATGTTTTCTTTAAGTCAAATGCAGCTTCTGCCCTCATAGTTTTCTTTGTACATTAACCAAATTTTGACTATAACTCGGAAAATATCCCAATTCTGTCTTTGTTCCATGTTATTTAGCTTTCCTGGCATAGTGAACTTCTTCCTGTTTTGATTTTGTTATTCCCGCCCCCAGACATTTCTGACCAATGAGCACAGCGGATGTTATCACGTGACTTTTGTTGCCGTATTGAATTTTTTTCTTGAGTAAAATCGAACCAAACCAACCGGTAAATGCAGCATTATAACAATTTATTTCCTGATTCAGACCAAATCAAACAGACACTAGGTCTGAAACCACCCAAAGACACAAATTAATCATGTTGAAATTATAAAACAAAGACAAAATTATCCTCTCCCTCACTATAAAGACAGGTTTTCATCCCACATCAGCGTGATCATTCTGAAAAGGTATAAACTAGGTCAGACAGGCCTAAAGCTGCTTCTGCGTGTTTCCTCATACTCACATTACTTCATGCACAAACTGGCAAACCGCAGAATCCTACTGATTCCATCCATGTTTCCTTCTTGTTCTCATTATTGCCTAAAAGGACCATACCACGCATTTGGCATGTTTGAGACTAATATATTCAATTTTCATGTAACGTTACTGACAATCATTTCCCAAAGCATACTACTGGAACGGTGAATTAAAAATGTTTTTCCTACCTTCCAGACCTCCATTGGTTTCAGTTCATTCTCTATTAAAATCAACTTGTTGATACTGTAAACGTTCTTGGGATAGGTAATCCATCATCACCAACAAGACGTGTATTCAGGTTTTTTTAGAAGTTATGTAATTTTAGTGTTTAAGCTCAATAAAAAGCGTGGAGTGAATGTATGCCTCCACCGGGGAATATAGTCCCAAAAGAAGACCTGCGTTTATGGAAAAATTTAAAGGACCGTGACTTCATAAGGCTGTGTAACTATTAGCAGGAGAAACATGGATTTTTAAGGTGGGTGTATCACTTGAATATTTGATTTTGAAAGATTAAGAGATTTAGCAAAATATCAGGAAAGCTGAAATACGGTTTTATCCTTTGAGAAATGATTGTCAATAACATGTGAAAATTGAATATATCAGGCTCAAATATGCAAAAAGGCCAGTATGGTCCTTTAATGGGAGTAGAGAGGACTAATGGGAGTATAACGTGCTGTAAGCGTGTTGGACATGAGGGTCGAGGACAGGGCAGGTTCCCGCTCAGCCCACCCATGTTAAACTCAGACTGCTGCCAGCAGGTGCTAAAATTTGTCACCTCAGACTGTGAGAACATCTCACAGGGTGAATGACCTGATAGGGTCAAAGGTCATCTTTAACTTCCTGCACCCTTAACCTCTCAGCAGGATAAAGTCCTGGAGAAAAAAAAAATTGATCAGCAGAGAGTTTTGGAAAAGAGAGAAAATACATAGTTTAGATGACCAATCAGATTCATTTTCAAAAGACTGACATATCAAGACTAATGATCTTTGATTTAATTTTTTAGTTTATCTGATCACATGATCCAGCTGATGCCATTGTCGTATTTTTAAGTTTTTATTATCATGACGACTGACCGGAGTAAAACAGTGATTTAAGAGATGTTCTGAGCTCATTTCACGTTGCTTTTATCTTGATTTTGCTGTTTTCTCTCTCCAAACCAAAAGTGTAAAATGTCAGATTTAATGGTTATTTTTCAGGATTGAAATGCAGCATATCAAAGTGTATGGAGGCTTTTTATATCTGCCGTATGCCAGCATGTAGACGGTGGATTTCGGGGAATCGCTGTGCTGCTGTGACCTCTGTGGTTCAGCCGCTCTGTCTTCCAACGCACTGCCCTTCATACGCTCCACTTTAGTGGTTAAACTGCTGGGACAGAGGTGCATTGTGGGAGGTTTGTTGTTCCCAGAAGACCCTGCAGCAGAAACTGGAAAGAGTAGCGGGAACCTTGGCAGGTTCTAGACGTCAGAATCTGGTTTCCTGGATAATCCCAGCAGCTCTGATCCTAAAAACAGATGCAGAGACGTAAGAGGACTTCAGTCAGAAAGTGACAGAAAAACCAGCTGCAGAACTGCAATGAACCACCACAGATTCAGACAGTGAACTCACCACCAATAAGCTCCAAATGAAGCACCTGAGTGTTCACACCTGCTGGTTTCATTAAAATGAAATCAAATTAAAATGAGCAACCAAACTGGTATTTTACCAAAGAAACACCTGAAAACATTCTTCATATTTAGCTGACAATCTGAAAAAAAAAAACAGAAAGTTTATAAAAATACAGAAAGAAACAGCAAATTCTCACAATTCTCACCAGTTACTAATTCATTATTAAAGATATTGCTGTTTAGTTTTCTCTAGAGATCAATTAAAATTTGGAAAATCAATTAAGGAGAAAAATACTTTCACTCCATTGCAAACATGAAAATAACCAACCTTTCTCCATGTTTGTTTCTTTTTCCAAATTCAGACTTCAAATAAAGAAGTTATTTAAAAAAAAAACTGTGAGATAAGAAATTGTTGGAATTAAACTTTAAAGTTTTGTTTAAAAAAATGAAGGAAGAAAACATTTAAAAAATAATGTTTTAAGCATCAAAAACAGGAAAAAAATAATTCTACAAATAAATAATTCAAGAAAAAAAATGAAAAATTCTATCAGAATCTGAAAGCAGAGAGGCGTTCAGGTGCTGCAGGTGAAAACATTGTTACCTGGGTGATCTGTTAACGAGCTGTCTCACTCGGCATCAGCTGTGTGTGTACTGAAGACTTGAAATGAATCAACTCTGGTTCACATGACAGGAAGTAATGTGTCCATATAAGGAGGAATATAGAAAAATCAGCATCTCAGAACTTTCCAATATCAGCATCAGTGTGAGCATCAGAAATCCAGAAACATTTGAACTCTGCATATTTCTTCCTGCTTTGATGAATTATTTTATCAGAAATTATGCAGGAATTTCATGCATTTCTGAGACTACGCATCTCAGAATAACTCCGATGCTGATTCTCAGTCAACGTTTAAAAGTGAGAAAAGTAAGTGTGTGTGTGTGTGTGAGGCTTTAATATGAGGTGCTGAATGAAAACGAGCTGGTGTGAGTTTTAACCCTCCAGCTGACCAGAAACAGGTTGAACACGAAGTTCTCACACTGTCCCCTGCAGTTTCACACACACACACACACACACAGAGAGAGAGAGAGAGAGAGAGAGAGAGAGAGAGAGAGAGTNCACACACACACACACACACACAGAGAGAGAGAGAGAGAGAGAGAGAGAGAGAGAGAGAGAGTGTGATGTATGTTCCAGACTGTCATTGGTTTCAGTTCATTCCAGTCAAATCAACTTGTAGAGACTTAAAACATGCTTGAGATAAATAATGGATAATAGATATATAATAATATAATAATAGATAATAGATTTTATTTTGAAAGACTAGGGGATTTGGCAAAATAGCAGGAAAACAAAAATAGTTTCATATTTTAGAAAATAGTTGGCAGTAATGTAGCATGTATACAGGTTGTATTTATTGGGCTCAAACATGCAAAACCACCGATATGCTCCTTTAACACAGTAGCAGATGCATGCTGAAAGAAAAGTTGCTTCAACATGTTTTTTGCACATAAATCACTTAACAAAGGTGTTAAAATTTACAGCTACAATCAGCAGCACCTGAACACATCTCCAAAAAAACAGACTTCACACCTCAGAGGACAGAGCATGTGTGTGTGTGTGTGTGTGAGTGTGTGTGCTCTGTTCCCACAGCCTACTCCCTGCTGTGACCTCCTGCAGAGCCCTGACCTCCTCCTCCCTTCATTAGCCTTCCTGCTCCTGTCTGACCCCACCCACAATACACACACCATACTGGTGAAGCTAAAGGGAAGGTGTGTGTATGTGTACATGCATCTGTGTGTGCATGTGTGTTTGTGTGTGTGTGTGTGTGTGTGTGTGTCTTGGGGTCCTAAGAAGGGCCAATGTTGTTGTAGCTGAAAGCAGCAGAGTTTAAGGATTAATGAGGCAGGACGAGGTTAGCCTGTTTAGCCTGGTTAGCCTGGTTAGCCTGTTTAGCCTGTTTAGCATGGTTAGCCTACATTAGCCTGGTTAGCCTAGTTAGCCTGGATCAAATAAGGATTTGAATAGCATGCTAATATGTTAGCACCTTTTCACAGCATCTGTTTGATTTGATAACTGAAGGTGAAGTTTAATTAACGTGAACCACATACACACACCTACATCTCTGCTGATAATCAATCAATACATCAATACAATCAATATATCAACACCATCAATACAATCAATACATCAATACATCAATACCATCAATACATCAATACAATCAATATATCAATACCATCAATACATCAATACATCAATACCATCAATATATCAATACCATCAATACATCAGTTCATCAATAACATCAATATATCAATACCATCAATACATCAATACAATCAATATATCAACACCATCAATACATCAATGCATCAATACCATCAATACCATCAATATATCAATACCATCAATATATCAATACCATCAATACCATCAATATATCAATACATCAATATCATCAATAACATCAATACATCAATACAATCAATATATCAACACCATCAATTCATCAATGCATCAATACCATCAATACCATCAATATATCAATACCATCAATATATCAATACCATCAATACCATCAATATATCAATACCATCAATATATCAATACATCAATATCATCAATAACATCAATACCATCAATACCATCAATATATCAATACATCAATATCATCAATAACATCAATACCATCAATATATCAATACCATCAATACCATCAATATATCAATACATCAGTATCATCAATAACATCAATACCATCAATACCATCAATATATCAATACATCAGTATCATCAATAACATCAATACCATCAATACATCAATATCATCAATACATCAATACATTGATCTTGTAGCTCATGTTCAGACCAAACACAAACGGCCCAGAGTCTGTTTAGCTCCACACCTGGCTGCGACTGTTCAGACCTGAGACAGGAAACGAATCCTAATCCGTCTGAACCGGATCAAACAGGCAGGTGTGAACATGTAATCTGGATTAACTCTGGATTAAAGGCTAAGCAGACTCCTGCTGGGCCTTTCTGCTGAAAAGTGATAAAATAGTGAGTCTGCATGGAGGAAGATACACACAGATTCTCCTCGTGTGTGTGTGTGTGTGTGTGTGTGCGTGTGTTATTACTCACATCTGTATTCTCCATGTGCAACAAGTCTGAGTGTGCAGACTGATCCAAAACCACTGTCTGTGTGTGTGTGTGTGTGTGTGTGTGTGTGTGTGTGTGTGTTTTGGGTGTTTCCGTGGGTGGGGTTGAATTCTGCCCAGACCTAAAGACTCTGTAGCTTTGGTCAGACAGTCAGACATTCCTGAAAAATCCAAACACACCAACTGGGAAAAGAGAGAGAGAGAGAGAGAGAGAGAGAGAGAGGTTTGTTGCTTTTCTTTTGAATTTCTGAGGTAAATTCTCATCAGCTGAAATCATGTCCCAACTGTCAAAATCTCCTCCCTCACACACACACACACACACACACACACACACACACACACACACACACACACTGTTGGGTGTTTCTCTGATTCCCGCTAAACACAGAGGAGCATTTCCTCCTCAACTGGAATCCTGTGTCAGGAAAGAGGATGTCACTAAAGGAGGAAGGAGAGAAGGAGGTCAGAGAGGAGAGAAGGAGATCAGAGAGGAAAGAAGGAGGTAAGAGAGGAGAGAAGGAGTTAAGAGAGGAGAGAAGGAGGTCAGAGAGGAGAGAAGGAGGTCAGAGAGAAGAGAAAGAGGTAGAGACGAGAGAAGGAGGTAAAAGAGGAGAGAAGGAGGTAAGAGAGGAGGAAGGAAGTGACCAGGGAAAAGAACGGCCAAGAAAGTGCAGTTAAGTCGAAGTACGATCAGTTCCAGTTAAACAGTAACTGACAAACACATTCCTGACATACTCATACTGTGTGTGTGTGTGTGTGTGTGTGTTACGCTCCTGTGTGCACGTGTGCTGCATGTGTATGTGCACCTTTTTTGTGTGTTTGTGTGTATCTGCACCTCATGAATTCATGAAAAACAACTTACCCATCCCTAACCCTCCTCTCTCTCTCTCTCTCTCTCTCTCTCTCTCTCTCTCTCTGCAGCTTCTTTTTGTTTCTTCCCAGATAAAACGGCAGATTGCTGGAAGATGAGGTGATTATTTGCTTTTTTGATGCGTCCTTCACTCAGCAAACACCAAACCACAAAAGCTTTTAAATTTCCAGGTAAAAACACCTGAAATGAGCCAAAAGAAAACACAAAGGATAAGTTTGCAGCAGCTCGTACTTTCAGACTTTATTAGTTTTACGCTCAGATCGTCTTTTGATGAGGCTGAATTTTTAGTAAAGTTTTAGAAGTGGTGTTAAGTTCTTTTCTTTTTGGACTTCATGCCAGATAACAGAATGTGTTCCTCGTCTCATTTGGTGGCGTACGTTTGCCGTGTTCGCTGTGTGATCAGGCCGTTCAGCGCAGACTTCCTGTCACGCTGGGTGAAAGGCTTCCTGAGGATGATGAAGAGCTCCGTCTCTGCTGGTGTCCTTTGTTTTCCTGCCGTTTCCTCCCACAGCAGCATCCAAACAATGTGGAGAACGTCCTGAACCGACGCCACGGAACAGAGCAGCTTTGTGTCTGTACATGGAAGCTGCTGCTGTCCAGCATCACAGATCACCTGACCAGACATCAGCTCATCAATAAAACCACAGACAGACTCTGAAAAGTTTCATCTCACAGATCAATTATAAGTTTATTTGTACCTTAATATCACATCCAAAGTCTCTAAGAAGACGAGGAAAAACTCCCTAAAAAACCTTCATAAGGAACAAATGGAAGACAAGGAGAGGCGATTCAGACATGTGCAGTTTTACACATCAGACTGAATTTGCTGGTCATTAGGAACATGGTGGAACAAATATGGAAGGCTTCCGAAAATTAAGGTTTAATACTGATAATGATCTCAACTTTTAACTGATCTTTTCTTGAAAAATACTCTTTTGAAGGGCGTTTAACACCAAAATGATTATCGCTTTTTCAGAGAACAGCCATGATCAGTTCTGTTCACGTAACTGTCTGATGTCTCAGCGTCAAACAGTAAAGGCCGTCTGGTCAGCAGATAATAATTAACAACACTCAAGCAAGTCAGAGGAGATAATAATAAAGCTGGTGTGAGTCACTGTACGGGTTAGACAATTAGGAAAACTCATTCTAAGCTGCTATAAGCTTTTATCTCTTACGCCTGCCTACCCTGGTCCTTTCTGCGTGGAGTTTGTATGTTCTCCACGTGTCTGATTTTCCTCTGATGTCCCTCATCATCAGAAACGTGGTGAGGTTCATGTCTGATCTGAACCTGGAGCTGCTCCTAAAAGTTAGGACGTATAAAACTAACTAACTAAGCGTGTTCTCACGTCTGCGTGGTTCGGTTGGATGGATCAGGGTCTGATCCTCAGTGCTGTTAGTTAGTGCAGGTCTGAACGCAGAACCCAAACCATTCAGAGGAAGAGGTCTCACTCCAGTTTAAACAAACTCTGGTCTGAACGATCTGCAAGACTTTTCAACCAACTCCAGATCAAGCTACTGATGCTGATTAGCAGCACAGACTAGCAGCAGAGATGCTAGGTGCGTGTATGTGTGTGTGTGTGTTTAACATTAAACTCCATCTTTGATGATCAAATCAAATGATGCTGTTAAAGGTGGAAACACATTAATGTTAGCTAACACGTGTTCAGATGAACACGTGTTCAGGTTAGTGTGTGCTTGTATGTTGTCAGCATGTTGCTCCATTCTCCTGTTCAGCGTGTGAAGGTAGCACGTCTTCTTCACATCATGTGTCATACATGTGGTTTTCCACACGTGATTCAGCGTCTGCTGTCATAGTTTTCTTCTTCATGGATCAAATGATGCTATGACAGGAAAGGATCCACATTCATCTTTGTTACTCTGATTTACTTTGATAGAAACTACTTCCTGTTTGGAGTTTCTTTCTGACCAATCAGCAGACAGAGTGTTGTCACATGACTTTAGCTGATAGATTCTGGTTTGATTGGATGTTTTTCTGTGTGAAACTGAACCAAACCAACAATTTAGTTCCTGATTCAGACCAGAACAAACGATCTGCAGATCTGAAAAGACATTCTTAACATAAAGAGAAAAGTTCTTGAGAAGTTCTTCAGTGATTTATTCTCAGCAGGTCAGGACTCACAGCAAAGCCGTGACGAGCTGTAAAGACATTCTTTCACACAAAGACCACATTCCTTTGATCAAAGCATCACATTCATGAAGTCAGAGTGGTGAGCAGGCATGTCTGCTGGGATCAGATCACAGAAAAACATCATGTCACTGCCAGAAAAGACAAAGATGGCAGATTTAGCAACATGAATCACTGAGAAAGAATTTTATAAATGACAAACAATAAATCAGGAGATTGTTTTCATTCTGTTGAAAAGATTGCAGATATGATCACACGTTTCCACACATTAATACACAGAAAAGAGCACGATGCAAACACAGGTTACTGTATGATGACTGATAAGTTCTGAGCTCAGAAAGCAAAGTTCATACAGCATGCTGAACAGTTAGAGCACTCTGAGGCTCAGGACTTATCAATCAACCCTTGTATTGCATCTTTGTGATGCATCCATCATCATCATCATCATCATCCTGTTAAAAGTTTCAACAGAGTGAGCTCTGTTAGGTGCTGCAGAAAACAAGATTCAAACACAGAGAAGCTTATCTTCATCATCACCACCATCATCATCATCATCATCACCTTCTTCTTTATAATGATCATCATCATCATTGTCTTTGTTGTCAGCACCACCCTGATCTTCAATTCAGCACCAGGATCTTCATCATCATTTTCATCATCAGTCTGTATAATTGTCATTATATCATCATCATCATCATCATCATCATCTTGTCATTATCATCTCATCATTGCATCTTCTTCTTCATCTTCAGCATCATTAACACTTCATCATCATCCTGAAAGACATCATGATCACTGTCATCTTTATCATCTTCATCATCACTGTCCTCATCATCATCTTTCTAACATCTTCATCATCAGCAGCAGCAGCATTATTGTCATTATCTTCTTCATCTTCGTCTTCATCACCCCCCCAGACTGATGTATTATGTAACACTGATGACTCACTCTGCTGTCACCATGAAAAGGTCGCAGCCGCTGCTATAGTGTGTGTGTGTGTGTGTGTGTGTGTGTGTGTGTAAAATGTTACTCTGGTTTACTTGGAAACAAACAATTCACAGTGATGTTGTGTAATGATTAGTGTGATATTGATATTGTAGAGAGGAGAGAATGAAGAGGAGGAAGATGAAAAGGAGGAGGAGGAGGAGGAGGTTGTGCACAGTGCGTGACTGTCGTGTGCAGGCTGTGTTCTCTCCTCCTCATAAGTATTTAGTTTTAAAGGCCTTTGACTTTCAATGCAAAAATGCTCAACAAGCAGAATATTCTGGAATCTCATGAAATTTTCAAGCATCAACTAAAAAAATCTGCTGATGGAGGAAACTGAAATAAAATTTCTTGAAACTACACATCATCATGTAACTACACAGCAGCACGCTAACTACAGCAGCAGCACGCTAACTACAGCAGCAGCATGCTAACTATGCAGCAGCACATTCAACACAGCAGCAGCACGCTAACCACAGCAGCAGCATGCTAACTATGCAGCAGTACATTCAACACAGCAGCAGCACGCTAACCACAGCAGCAGCATGCTAACTACAGCAGCAACACGCCAACTATAGCAGCAGCATGCTAACCACAGCAGCAGCATGCTAACTATGCAGCAGCACATTCAACACAGCAGCGGCACGCTAACCACAGCAGCAGCATGCTAACTACAGCAGCAACACGCCAACTACAGCAGCAGCATGCTAACCACAGCAGCAGCATGCTAACTATGCAGCAGCACATTCAACACAGCAGCGGCATGCTAACCACAGCAGCAGCATGCTAACTACAGCAGCAGCACACTAGCTACAGCAGCAGCATGTTAAGGCCTGCTGCATGCGTGACACAGACATGATGCAGACATGAAGGGTCATGAAGGTTCTACTTTCTGCCCCTCTTTTCTCCTCCTTCCTCCTCACCTTTTGTCTTGGCCAATAGTCAATGAAGTTGCGTGTACATTATTCACACGCCTCCATTGTTTCATATTTCAGAGGTCGTGACCTCCTGAAGGACTTGAAACCAGCCTTAAATCAGAACCGCCATGCATAGCCTCCATTAATATTAGCAAAACAGGCCGCGAAAAAATAGTTCCTCCTCTTTATCTTTCATTCAAAATGTTAACAAAGATCTAACCTTTAATTAAATAAAACAATTCATGAGTCATGAAGAAAATATCTCATGTATGTATACTGACCCACGCACAGCGAGGATGATGATGATGATGATGATGGCTCAGCATCACAGCAGAATCAGCCGCTCGCTGGTTTTGTCTGTAAAGCTACGAGACGCAGCGACGCTCAGATAAAAACATGCACTTCTTGTTGCAGAAAAATACTTTGAAAGGAAAACTGCAACTTCCTCTGCGCCGCATCAGCGTCCTCACAGGAAGAACCCGTGTTTCTGGGGAGCATGAATGTGTAAGTTTCTTGGTGTTTACATTTAGACATATATATAAAGACATGTATATTTAGACATGTTTTGTGACATGTTTCTACAGAAAGGTCACGGGTTTCTAAAATACAACCCAGACATCATTTTTACAGATCAATCTTTGTGCATTAAAGCATCGGATAAGTGTTTGTTTTGGTTTTTTTTGTCTTGGTGGTGTTGGGGTAAAGGTCAGAGGTCACCAAAATAATCAGGGTTTATGCTTTGGGGCGTATGAATATTTGTGTGTTTGTGATCATGAGGAGCTGCTTCCAGTAAGCAGGTCAACAACATGAGTCAGCAAAAGCTGCAGCTGGTGCAACACAGAGTAATCACACGCACACGCAGCACGCACACGCACACACCTGCACCGAGACAGAGAGAGAAGTGTGTTTATGTGTGTGTGCAGATTTGGACAGAAAATCTGACACACACACACACACACACACAGGCCGTTAGTCTGCCTAAAACACACCCAGCAAAAATAACCCAACATTCATAAAGTAGAAATGAGAATAAAAACAGCCGTTATATTCATGCTGTCACCTTTTCACACTTTTATATATTTCTAAGTTTAAAGTCTTAAAACTTTGCAGGTTTTTCTCAAATCTGAGAAAAATGATCCAACATTGAAAAATCTACATTTCTGAACAGGAAATGTGATCATTTTTGTGTAATAATGTTGCAGGAAAAACAAACAAAATCATAATATTACAATCTAAAAATTAAAAGCAGCTGTTCATGGAGTTTATTCCAAAAACTTCTGACAATATTATAGTGAAGAACCAGAAAGTTATGACTTAAAATATTTATTAAACCACATTTAACCATTTATTAAAAATTGATCATTACAAAATTACTGATAAATTTATATATATATAGATATATATAGATATATATATGCATACCTCATATTGAGAGAGTGATTTTTAAGTGAGGAGTCGGTGAAGCAAACGTCTCTCCGATGATGATGATGATGATGATGATGATGATGATGATGATGATGACAGGAGGCTGCAATCTGTCCCTGAACTCAACAAACCTCACCTGAGATGAAGGTGTCATGTGTGATCTGACAGCGCCGCCCGGTGGACACCAGCAGATCCTACAGTTATGTTATCAATATCAATATTACTTCAATCAATCAATATTCATCAATATATCAATATATCAATATTATTATTTTTTTTTTTTTTTTNTTTTTTTTTTTTTTTGTCATTTATTAGACACATATGCCAAATGTCAGATTAAAAATCTTGTATCTCCAAACTGTCAACTTTATATACCCCTATTTATTTATTTACACAGATTAAAACATGTAAGAAATACAAACAAATGTACTAAGAGTAAAAAATTAAGTTTAAGGACAAAATGTACATGAGGACAAAAATCCCCCAAATCTGATCTGACTCGTAGAGTTTGTGTTTGTGTATTAAATCATTTCTGTCTGACATGTGTAAAGCATGTGAATACTTCATGAGAACCACTCATAAAAATTGGCTGATTGCTCCTTTAACACTCTGAGCTGTGAGCAGAAAGACTCCCTCAATATTTTCCAACATTCTCTGCAGATCTGTGAAAGCATCACCAGCATCAGAAGGCCAATAAAGGCTGAAAGCTGAGTCACAGACCTGCAGAACTTAACACACACACGCACACGCACACACGCACACACACACACACACACACACACACACACACACACACACNACACACTTCCGGGAAGCTGGCTTTGCCGGGAAGCAGCGAGAAGATGGGAGGAAGGAGGTGATGCTCCTCTCTTCCTGGCAGTGACACACCTCACAAGATGCAGCACACCACTGAGACGGAGCATGCTGATTGGCTACTGCTGAGCCCATCTGTGGTCCAATCAGTGAGCAGCTCAGCGATGTGCTGACCAATGAGCTGCAGAGCTACGATGAGACGAGAAAGAGCGAGAGAATTCCCGTTTGTGATGTTGGTGGTGAGGACAAGCATGGACTGTGTCCTGCAGAGGTGTGTGTGTGTGTGTGTGTGTGTGTGTGTGTGCAGATCAATATTAGCATTAGCTGTTGTGTTTTTGTGATGATAAGAGTTTGTTTAATTTGCTGTTCCAAATCTCAACCCCACTGACCCAAACTAAACACACACACACACACACACACACACACACACACACGTTAAAATACACTTTTTCATGGAGGTNCACACACACACACACACACACACACACACACACACGTTAAAATACACTTTTTCATGGAGGTAGTAATTCTGGATTTTCTTTTTAAATATTTGGGGACAGTGTGGGAAGCAGCCGCCTGAATGTCCTGTTCTGTGTGTATATGTGTGTGTGTGTGTGTGTGTGTGTGTGTGTGTGTGTGTGTGTGTTCCTCCTCATGTTTCTGTTGGTTAAATCAGGACTTCTCAGCATTTCTACATCAGATTAATGATCATCTCTTTGTTCTGATTAGTTTTTAGTTTTTAATAAATATTAAATCAGAAAATGAACAGATTTCACTCAGTTTTACTTTTGTAAAAATCAAAATCTACAGATCAAACTTTAACTACACAAACACGAAAATTTTGGTTTTAGCTGATTTTTAGCTGAAAAGCAGGTTAAATGATGTGATATAATTTTGCTTGATGTGAAGAAGAGGAAGAACAAGATGATGATAAATAAAATCATGATGAAAAAAAGAGGCTAATGAAGATGAAGAAAAGGGAGGGGGATATGCAAGAAGAGCTGGAGATGCAAAGAAGATGAAAGAGGAGGAAGAGGAAAGGAAAAGAAGATGATGAAAAATAAATAAAAAAGAACAAATAAATGAATGAATAAATAAACAAGAGAAAAGTTTTACTTTTCTGTTTCTCTTCTCTGTCTAAAATTAGTTCTTCTCAATAGCAGAAAGTCTAAGACATTGGCGCCTCCTAGTGGCCACAATATTCATTACATCCACATTCTGAAAGTGTAAAATGTTTTATTGATTATTTTTAAATAGTTCATTAAACCATTACAGTTCAAAAATATCTTCAAACTCAACACAACCAAATTAATTACTCAAAAACAAAAAGGGGAGATATGGAGATGAGATGAAATTATTTAACAGAAAAGGAAAAGTGAAGAGAAACAATTGATTCTGCCATTATTTTTTGTGCAATAATGGATATATTACAACTTAAAAGATTAGTATTTTTTTCCATTTATAAAAACCTAACTCAAAGATGTGGAAGTTATTATATTTCTCATGTAAATTCTGAAATTGAATGAGGATTTAAATTCCTCTTTCCACCAGCAGAGGGCGGCAGAATACTGGATAAACACTGAAATGAGGGAAAACTCATCAAACAGCAGCAGATTATATTATATGAGATTATAATATTCTATTTCAGGTAATTTTTCTTTCCTTCTCTCTTTTTTTTGGCTTTCTGTTTCATTTATTTTCTTTTTCTTTCTTTCTTTTTGATCTGTCTGTAAGTCTTTTGTCTTTTGATATAATATCGTTCAGATGACCTGAACACAGCAAAGTAAATAATAATAATGCTGTAGCTTCGTAAAATAAATGTCCAGCAAATTCCTAATAACAGGTCAAATGAATCCTCAGCAATGGCGTCACACTTAGTTTATGCTGCGTTCGAGCTACCTCGGGAGTCAGATTTTTCCAACTTCCTGCTTGGGAAAATGCGTTGGAACGGTACTTGAAGGCGGAGTTCCGGCTGGGAAACTCGGACCAAAATGATCTACCGAGTATGACGTCACACAACATGGCGGAAACGAGCTTTGTGAAAGTAAATGATCAGCTGCCAAATAAAGTGTTTTTGTTTGTTTTGTGTGAAATTGAAATAAAAAGGTCAAAATATATCACCATGGTAACTATCTACAGTGCATAATAACTGTTTACCATTGATATGTAAGTGTAAATAATTTCAGAATATTACTTCTCTGCACAAATGTTTAATACTCTGATTAATATCATTAAAACAACAAACAGTCCTGTAGTCTAACTTTACTTTAGTTAGTATTTATTACTAAGTTTATTTCATCTGACAGTATTTATTGGTGTTCAGCCATGATTTTTTGTTTATATTTGGCTGGAACGGTTTGAAGTTTGAACTTCCGAGTGGGAAAAATCCGACTTCTGAGGTAACTCAAACGCAGCATTAGTCAGATCGCTAGCATAGCCTAGCTACCTCACTAGCTAATTCAGTTAATAATGTGAGCTAAGTTAGCTAATATTAAATAGGGAAATGTTACTCCAAACTATTTGACAAACTATTCATCATGTTGAGATAAAAATAAAGCTAAGCGAGCTAGCTACAGTACGCACTATATTCTGCATTTATTTGTCATAATTGTCACGTTACCTTTGTCCTGCTTCCTCTTTTCCTCATCTTTTTTTCTCTTTTTGAAACATTAGAGAGAAGTTTAGTTTTTTCGTTTAGTTTTTGTTTTTAGTTAGTGATGCTAAGCTGCAGCCAGACAGCTAACAGCACCGAGCTGCTGAAGCGGAAGTACCGCGGAGACATGCCAAAAGTCACGCGACCACTACAAGCGAACCTTCGTTACGTCAAACATGTCTGTGACATTTTATATTTCATGTCGCTATTTAAAAGTCAGTTATGAACTCATCACTGTATTAGATTTCCAACATTATAACGCTTTTTACTGACTATAAAAAAACTACAGTTATATGACAGTAATAGGCTATTTTCAACATTGTTATCAGCTAAAGAACAGCTAATATGTGTTTTGGTACATGGACACATTCATATTGCAAGTCTTGATGCTTGATTCTGATATTTTCTCTTTATCTGATATTTTGTTAAGCGTATTTACATTTTCTTTTTGAAGTGGCTCATATCTGATCCTGTATTTACATGCTTTGACCTTTGACCTGTAGCAGCAGGATACGGCTACACATGCTCACATTTCTGAGACCCATGTTAACAAAACGCTTCATGTTCTAAGATGAGAGAAGTATTAAAATCTGATCAGCGGTTAAAACCTTCACATGCAGAGAGAAACATCTGATATGTTGTGTGGGCGTTTATCTCTCCATCAGGACATGTATGTTCATCGGTTAATCACGGAGGAGAAGCGGGTGGAGTTGGAGTTTTGCTGCTGTAACAGGAGCCTGTTATCACACGCTAACACGTCTGTGTGACATAAACACACATCAGCATGTCTGATATATGTAGCATGTCCTCCATTTCTGTTTCCAGAGAGCGTCATCATGTTGATGACATCACCATATTGATGACATCATCATATGCAGATAAAGCAGAACGTTACGTAAGAGTCGGAATGGGAAGGAAATTCTGATCTGTGGATTTAAACAGCAGCAGCATTGGTGGATATCTGATACGTCTCTGATTTATTTCCACATATGTATCTGATTCCATGTGGCTCCAGGCCACAGAAACAACTAACATATATGTACGAAGAGCAGGTCACACAGAAGGCTCATCAGATAATGTCTGATCCTCTGCACTGTGAATCTGAACTTCTCCCTTCAGGACGGACATATGAGATATCAGGCTCCTAGAACCTCTAAGAACATATGAGAACTTTCATCCTGCTGTTGCCTTGCTGAATTCTTGAGGATTTTATAGTTTTAGATTTAGAATTGACTGGAACACTGTTTTGCAAATCCAGTCCTATTTTAAGACTTATTCATTTATTTGTTGTGTGTGTTAATATCAAATGTTTTATTTCATTTTGCCACTCACTAAAGAATTTTATTTTTTGTGCCAGTCTGGTGTGTCTGTTAGTTAATGTGTTATGTTTTTACATTGCACCACTTGTGAAGCCAAAGACAAATTTCCACATCGATGGACGTTAAAGTTACTATTCTGTTCTATTTTTACCGTTTACATCTTCAGGAAGCGTGTGATACGTGTCACATGTCAGCAAAATATCAGAATCAGGTCGCATGTGCTTGTCGTGTAAATCCAGCTCAAATGCAACGCATGGCCACCAGATGTCGCTCTTTTGACTGTATAAACGCTGAGAAGCAGTGACCCATTTTCAGTTCAGCAGCTTAAAGTGGTTCAGGCTTCAAAGCTATGACTTCCTGTTTATTCAAACTCTCACGCTGCCTGCCGGACAAATTAATCACGTTGGTGGAAAAACACAAACTGTTGCTCTGCGACAGTTAAAAAAAGGGCCTGAATGCTGCGCTCCAGTCACACTGTGACGTCAGAAATTCCTACTTGAAAATTCCGACTTCCAGCTCCAACATCCAAATGTAAGCATAAACATGAACATAATAAATACTATAAAGTAAATAAAGTTAGTAATACTAACTAAACTAACTTATTACAGGACTGTTTGGTTGGGTTGTTTTGCAGTGATATTAATCACATTATCAAATATTTGTCCAGAGAAGTTTCTGAAATTATTTAAAATTACATATCAATGGCAAACAGTTCTTATACACTGTAGATAGATAAGTGTGATATAGTTTGACCTTTTATTTCAATGTAAGAAAAAATACTTTATTCGCCTGTTAGCTGATTATTTACATTCACAACGTTCGCTTCCACAGAGTCGCCACGTTGAGTGACATCATCCTCATGAAGTCAGGGACGGATTTGATCCGAGTTTCCAAGTCGGAGCTCCAACTTCAAGCTGCTCCAACCCATTTTTCCAGAAGGAGGTCGGAGTTGTCTGGAACGCAGCACTACACGCAATGAATTCTGGGTAATGAATGAAGGGTTGAGACAAATGAGATCTTAACTTTGAGCCTAAAAATGGCTTTTCTTAGTCAATTCTCGGTGTGTTTGAATTATTTTTTTCTTCTTAAAATACAAGTACATTCACAGCAGAAACAGTGGAATATTCCTTTAATCAGCATTTTTAATATGATTATCAATCAGAAGTAAATTAGATGTTTTAGGGTCACAAATATCATCCAGTTCATTTTAAAATGCATTTTTCCATTTTCACTCAAACTCATCACATTTGTTCCTCTGGGCTTCACAGAAGCAGCACCTCCAAGGCAGGTGCTTCCAGTGATGCTCTCCTGTTGCCATGGTGATGGAGACAGGGCGGCGTTGTTCATCTTCATCAGGGCAAAGTTGAGGAGTTAATGCTTTTAAATATATAAACATGGGAACCCAGTGAAGTTAGTTTTATGTTTGGACTCTTCTCATCCATAAACATGATGCTAAAATAAAGAAAACACACATTCAGCTTTTTTTAAATGGAACACAAGCAACATCCATTTTTGTTGTCAGTTGCCTAGCAACGTTGTTCTCATGACAAACCCTTTAGCACCGTCTTGTTACTCAGCACGTCAGACGTACGACCTCAGGTTGATTTGAAGGCAGCAGAAGTCTTTGTGGGTCTAATCATCGTCACACTCTGCAGTTTCTACACGAGTCTACCGCCGTACGCCGCAGCACGCCGCCGCACGCCGCAGCACGCCGCTCGTCACTCGCTCTACACAATGCTGCACTTCCCCTTCAGCTTGTCGGTTCGTTTCTGTTTGCCTGAGCGCTTGCCGTCGATGCTCAGACTCATGTCCCTCTTCTTCTCCAGCGACAGCAGCTGCTGGAACAGCTCCTTCACGTTGCTGTTGGTTTTGGCTGACGTCTCCATGAAGGCACACTTCCAGGCGGCGGCCTGCGCCTCGCCCTCCTTCGTCTCCACCTCCCGCTGAGCCGTCTCATCGCTCTTGTTGCCTACCAGCATGATGGGAATGGACTCCACGCTGCTTTTGATGGCCAGAACCTGAAGAAAAGGCAGAGGAACGTTTAGCTAAACGTGTTTCATCTTTTTTTAGTTTTAATATGTAGTTTATTAATTTAATTTATTTTATCTTTAACACATTTGGTCCATTTCATTGTCTAAAGAGACTCAAGACCCGTTAAAGGAGGAGGAGCTCTGCCTCCACACATACCAGCGTTTCATTTGTGGTCTGATACTCAGAGCCATAACAGATGAATCTATTGATGTATAGATTGATTAGCAGCAGAAATGTGTGTGTGTGTGTGTGTTTAATGTTAACACAAACAGATGCTGTTAAAGTGGAAACACATCAGTCTTAACTTCTGCTGTCATAGTTTTCTTGGTTTATGGATCAAATGATGTAGGAAAGTCCATGTTCTATGTTTCATGTTCCATGTTCCATGTTTCATGTTCCATGTTTCATGTTCCATGTTTCATGTTTCACGTTATTTAATTTTAGTTTTTTTTAAATTCCTTGCAGAGAAATATTACTGGCAAAATTTCTCATTTTTGATGAAAAATCTGTTACAAAGGAATGTAATATAATGTAATATAATGTAATGCCTAAAGTCTAGATCTGGGCTAAATTGGAGCCCCATGCCCCCCCCCCCNACACCTGCTGGTAGATGGGTTTGAGCTCCTCCAGTGATTGGCGGCTGGTGATTGAGTAGACCAGGATGAAGGCGTGGCCTTTGGAGATTGACAGGCGCTGCATGGCGGGAAACTGATGACTTCCTGTGGTGTCTGTGATCTGCAGCGTGCACACGCTCTTATCACAGCTGATCACCTGACACAAAACACACACACACACTCATCAATAATTCAACAATAATCAGCCATTGATTATTAAACCATCAGTTTAAAGGCAGATCTGTTTTCTCTGACAAGTGATTCTGATTTTGTATCATCAAATAATATTACAGTAAATAGTAAACATTACCCATGATCCTCAGCAGCCACTGCTATGGAGACGACACCAGCCAGAGCCATGAAATCAGTTGAACCCAGCTCTGTGATTGGCTGTGCAGTCTGGGGTCATAGTTGACTTCTTTCCTGTTATGTTGACCATTTGTGACCTTTAACCTTTGACCTACCTGTCTGTAGGTGTCCTCCACCGTGGGGATGTAGGTGTCTCTGAAGGTGCCTTTAACGAAGCGAAGGACCAGCGAGCTCTTCCCCACGCCGCCGGCGCCAAACACCACCACACGGTAGTCGTTACTCTGCTCAGGCATCGTGTCGGAGTCTGGCTGGTCTGCAATGCTGAGCTGTATCCTGAGAGAAAAGGTCAGAGGTCACCGTCATCATTAGAACTCTACGGAGCTCATAAGGGGACATGGCAGGAAAAAAAGTCAGTGGAAGGGAAAAAAATGGTGAGTCCTTTTGCATCACCTCGCATAAGTATAAACGCAATATAAAACGCAAAACTTGAGCCTTCATTGAAGAGCGGCAGAATATCCAGGTCACGCTAATGCTATGCTAATGTTGCTAGGCATCCCAATCCGACCCTGACTTTTATAAACGGACCTTTGTCTGATTGAAAATTTTCTTTGCGGACCTTTAAGCTCTGCATTTGAGCAGCCCGGTCGACTGTATAACAGGAATAAACAGCAACATCAGCTGATGTGATAAAAGCTGAAAATCGTCTCCAGATCTGAGGACAGGAAGTGGAATCCGACATCGGCCGCTTCCTGCTCTGCAGAAACAAACATCGTGATGAGATTATCTGAGTGCTTCAGCGCTAAACGGCCAGATGAAAACCTGCCGAGTCCTTCAGCCAAAACGCCTTTCAAGTGCAGATCATCATCACAAGGGCCGTGTAATTACCGTGTGCGTGTGTCCCTTTGATCCATGTTAGAAAATGTGACTGAAGGAGTTAAATGTCTTTGTCAACAGGAAGTCGTCAGAGCCTCGTGTCAGATTCTTTCTGTTTCTGGTCAGTTTCACTCAGATTTCTTTATTCATGATAATATTTTGAGGAGAGGATGAACACGTGTGTCAAGATGTTCACGTTGAGTTTACAACACGTTTGTCTGTTCAGCACGGGAAAAGTCGAATGAAGGCCTCAGAACGCCTTCTGAGGACACGCCCCTCAGAGTCCACTCGTCAAATTATAAACAGTAACTTACAACACGCGTGTTCTGTCCAGTGATCCGGTTTTTGTTTTTCTTTCTGTTTTTGCTGGTCAGAGTATTAAGAGAAACTGTGTGCCGTTATTCCCATTTAGAATCACGTGGCGATCATAAAAATACCAGAATTTTTTCTGTTGTTTTATTATTTATATGATTAATCATGATGAGATTAAAACCTAAACATGTGGTGACTCACCTGAAGATTTGATTTTAAAAACTAAAACATGGTTTAATGTTTAGAAAATGGTTTTTTGTAATGAAACCTGTATGTCAGTTATTATGCCTGAACGATATGAACGTTTTGTTTTATCATGATATTTTTTTTTAATATTGATTTATATCGATATACATCGTGACATAAATCATGGCAAAGATTCTGCTGCATTTCAAGTCACTTGAATTCAAAATTTCTTTTAACATTTTCTTTCTGCGTGTTCTGAACATGAAAAATGAAAATCCTCTTTTCCAGCAGTCTGTACAGACATCATGTCTTTTCCAGTAAAGAATGCTGCAGCACGCATGACGTCTGCGTGTTTTTTGGTCGTAGAAGAAGAAGACTGTGTGTAGCTTGTTAGCGTGGAGCGTCTCGGGGGGTTCCGGTTAGAAGTTGCGGCTGTGTTTCCTGTAAGACGGCGGCGCTTCAGACGGTAGAATAAGTCGCTTCCGTGCTTCATCAGCGTTTACTTTCCTCATCATCATTTTTTCTCTGGAGTTTCGTCTTTCTGACGTCTTTGTCTGACTTTCGTTCACATATCAACACGGGCTGCTGCGTGTTCACTGTTGTGAGGAAGTGGGTGGGGTTTATTCTGACACTGCCACCTGATTGGCTAGTTTGTTCCAGTTCTGACACGCTATTGGCTGTTTGAGCCGTCATNACTGCCACCTGATTGGCTAGTTTGTTCCAGTTCTGACACGCTATTGGCTGTTTGAGCCGTCATTAATTTCCTGTATTCCAGCACTATTTTCTATCGATTTTATATTGACGTCCTCATTTTTATATCGAAGATTATTTTTTATATCGCGATACGACTTTATATCGTTTATATCGTGGGTTTATTTATCAGGCTTAATCATGCTAAAAATCACCGTTATGGTTCTTTAAGAAGTTTTTGTAATAAGTCAGCCTGTTAGCCAAAGCTAAAATAAAAAGCAGCAGGAGAAACGAGGAGTTTCACACGTTCAGCTGCTGTCAGAAAAACACGTCAGACTTTATATGCAGCATGACTAATCACAGCTCCTTCATCAGCCTGCACACACGCACACACACACACACACACACACACACACATTCATACATACATTCAAATGCTCCCATGGTTNCACACACACACACACACACACACACACACATTCATACATACATTCAAATGCTCCCATGGTTACATCAAGACACACAATGGATGCTATTAGGAGGTGTGTGTGTGTGTGTGTGTGTGTGTGTGGTTGCTGTGGCAACAGAGACCAGCAGGGANGAGGTATGTGTGTGTGTGTGTGTGTGTGTGTGGTTGCTGTGGCAACAGAGACCAGCAGGGAGGGGGTGACAGAGACAGACACACACACTCTGGTGATTTATACATTGAGGGAGGAGTGCAAACATGTCATGGTGAGCAGGCCTGTCAGTGGGCCGTTACCACGGTAACCGCCTGCCCACATCATCTGATGTCATGTTACTTCCTGTTCGGTAGGAGGGAAAATGACGCTCAGCAGCATCACGAAGAGAAGAGACGAGATAAAACCGGAGCGTCCACACGGAACCAGATATCATAAAAATATTAAAATACTGTTCAACAGAAATATAACAAAAATCATTTAGTTTAAATAGAAATATAACAAAAACACGTCGACGGCCAAACACATAATCTGACCTCCAAAACTCACTCAGACCACCTTAACACGTCATACATGTCTCAGAATAAGCTCATTCCACCTTAACACTGGCAGCAATTCTCACTCATAACATGCTAACCTAAAAACACCAACAGGCAGCGTTTACACACATGATGAACTTTTATCTTTGAAGTCTGAATGATTTTTCACATAAATCATATTTCATTATAGAATAAAAATAACACCTTTTCACTTTACTGACTGTACTAAAGTCATGTATGTAACATGTAAGTCATGTATGTAGCAGGAGTGAATCAGAAATGCAGCAATTTGCTTGAAATAGTAATTTACTGTATTTGTGGAAAATAAAAAGTTGAAACAAAAAAAAAATTCCTGATATTCCGGGCTGGGTTAACATTAGAGGGTTAGCATTAGCATTAGCATTAGCATTAGCGTTCCCATCCCGTCTTCCTTCATGTTTCAGCGTGACCTTTAGTCTGTTTGGTAACAACATAAAAACACGTTAGAGGCTTTCAGCTGATTGGATGATTATGACCTCATTTTATTGTAAAGATTCTGCTGAGGTTTTCTATATATTTTAATATATTTGCTGCAGAAATGCAGGAAATTAGCCATCATTCTGTTCTGAATGTGTTTTTAATGGGTATGAAAGCGTGTTAGCGTGTTAAAATGTGCAGCAGATATCAGGATATGAAGGAGAAAAGACTTCATGATTCTAGAAAATGTGTCGTTGATGCATTTAGTGTGAAAGAAATGAAAAATGATTGACAGTTTGGTCCTCATAGATTCTGTTTGATCATGTGACTTCAGTTTGACCAATAAAAAAAACTGTAATTTTAATAACTATTTATTTTAAAATGTTAAATCAAAAATGTGGTTAAAATGTATATGTACATATTTTAATTTTATTTTCCTGTAAATGTCAAACTTCCAAATATTACAAACAACAAAAATCTCAGCTGCTTTTTATCGCTGTATTTATCCTTTTTATCGTTTTTTTAATGTTGAAAATAAAAATCATACAGGTCACACTGAGAGATTATATCACACACACACACACACACACACACACACACACACACACACACACAAAACCCAGGAGTCTGACGGTCCACAGGTATCGACAAGAGGATTAATCTGTGTGTGTGTGTGTGTTCCCAGTAGAACACACTGCAGCTCAGTCAGTAAAACAACAAGAAACCCTAGTGATGACTACACAAACTCAGCACACACACACACACACACACGCGTGCGCGCGGTGGTGAAGCTGAACGTGTTGCACTTTGTAGGTTTTCTCGTTTCGTCAATAACTTCAAAAAACTAAAACATGAAGAAAAGCGGAGAAATGACCTGTCAGTCAAACTTATCGTTATTTATTCTGTGTTTACACTTTGTTTACATCATTAATGTTTGTAAACATTATATTTTCAGTTTGAAAGCAAAAAGCAAATTAATCTGAAGTGACTTTGTGTTTAACTTCACTTTTCAGCTCAAAACTGAAAATACAGTTTAGTTTATAGGAATATCATTTACAGTATATTAACCAGCAGATTTCTCTGTTTCCTGTTAAAGCTGGAAATCCTCACTCTTCTTCACTCCTTCTCACTCTTCTGATTCACATTGCCAGAAGTCATTACTGGCATCAAACATTGATTCTTCATTCTTCTCTGCTGGTCATTTGCGTCTGAAAAGGCATCTAGTCTAGTCTAATCTGATCTAATGTAATCTAATCTAATCTAAAATAATCTAATCTAATCAAATCGCGGTTAAAACACTTAAATTTGGTTAAAAAGTGAAAGTTTGTTGCTGTGTAACTGAACATACATGACACGTGTGGAAATATAAGCTCTGATATGTAACCTATATGTCTGTAATCTTTCTCTCCTCATCAGATTTAACCGTTTGTTGTTTCTGGGGTTTAGTGAAGTCTCGGTAATAAAGTCACATGACCTCATTTACATGATAAAATCTGATTAAGTCATTTATTTCCTGTTTGTCATTAAACTTTCTGCTGTGAGTTGTTTCCAAATTCCACAAAGCCTGAATCCTTCCTGACACGCCTGCTGTCCAATGATCGCCACACGACCCCCACATGACCCCCACATGACCCCACCTTCAGTGTGCAGGTGATGGGTTCACCAGGTGAACGTCCCACTACACCTGTCCTTAAAGGACCACGGCTGTGATTTTGCATGTTTGAGGCCCATAGATACAATTTACATGTTACTGACAACCATTTCCCCAAACATACTGGAGCAGTAAATATTATCATTGTTTTTCCTACCTTCCAGACTGACATTGGTGTCAGTTTTTTCAATACCCAACATGCTTGAGATAAATAATCCATCACAGCAAACACGACATCTATTAATGCTTTTGTCTAAGTTATGGAATTTAACTGGCACACAGAGCAGCACAGAGGAAAATGTATGTCTCCGCCAGGGAAAATAGTCCCAGGAGAAGAGGACTTTTACTGAGAAATGAAAAGAACGCGTCATCTACAATCATGTGTAAATGTTAGCAGGTGAAACGCTGAATTTTAATGTGGATGCAGCGCCAAAACATTTGAGTTTGAAAGATTTGGCAAAATAACACAAAAACTAAAATACAGTTTTATGTTTTGGAAAATGGGCTCAAAATTCAAAATCACCGGTATGCTCCTTTAAGGTATTTTTCCAGTCTAGCGGTTAAACTTCGACCTTCTCGACATGTTCATACCTGGATGACTAACAAACATTCACACACGTTATATTTTAGGATAATATTCTATAATAATCACAGCAAGATATAGTTTATTAACATTTATCCTAAATGACATCTGTATTCTAAAATAATAATCTGATAAAACTCCTAACTGATGTTTTTATTTAACATTGGTATAAAAATAAGATTCCTGTATTTTATTATAATATTCCTGTTACAAGTTTTATTCTGATACATAATTCCTGTAATATTCCAACTAACTTTTTCTGTTTTACTGTAATTGTCCTATAATATTCCTATGCTGAGCAGCTATATTTTCTATAATTATTCCAATAAGATTGTTACCTTTTCTAACTTTATTTTGTTATAATTTTCCTTTTCTGACATTTTAATATATTTACATTTTATATATTTATATTGATGAGATTCACTTTAACATCAGGATGATTTTGTTGTGTTTCAATAGTAAAATCCTATAGGATGACTGTTATGTACACACACACACACACACACACACACACACACACACACACACTTCTCATTATCTCCTCAGATCATGTTAATCAGACTGACTCCGCTCAATGAGGGACGCCTAGGCCACGCGCATGGCCGGACACGCGCATCCATTGGAACACGCGCGCGCGCACACGCACACATACACACTCACATTCAAATATAAGAGTACCGCGGAGCCGCCGGTGCTTTAAATCAAACTAACCCCAGCAAGGAGCTCTGATCCCGGGATGCAGCAGCCCCCGTCGCTGCCGCTCATGTTGCCGGTGTGTTTGCGCTGGCGTTTCCGTGATGCTGAGTGTGTGTGTGTGTGTGTGTGTGTACTGGGACTCACCGTGTCTCGGCGGGTCCTCTCTGATTCTAAGCCGGGTTTCTCTGCTCCGCGGCGGCTGTCAGCATCCTGAACCTTCCGCTGTCTGACTCACATCACCACCATCATCATCATCATCATCTTCATCCTCTCCCTCGTCGTCAGACCTGCTGCTACCGATCACCACATCTATCCTCCTCCTCTTCCTCCTCCTCCCTCCATCACCGTTAAACGAGAAAACATTTCCGGATTTCACAATAAAAGCGTCACTACTTTATCCTTTATAAATTTTAAAATAATAAGATGTCCTGTTTTCAAACAGTAATGAATACTGTGATTGAAGATATGACGTTATATATTAATTTAATAATCGAAGAATAACGTCATATCTTCTAACAGTAACACTGAGTATGAATATTTATATTATATTATATTTATTGTATGACTATGTACCCCCAGAGTTCTATCATGTCAGTTTTAATATGACATTAAAAATAAAAATGACTTGTTTGCATGTATTTTGAAGGCAATAAATACCATCCACCTTTTCCCAGCTAAAAATAGAACAGAATAGAATAAAATAGAATAGAATAGAAAGGGAACACAATACAAAAGAACAAAAAAATCTGTTTAAAACTGTCAATTCAATATTTTTTATAATAGAAAAAATAAATCCATGTGATTTGTCAATTTCTGTAAATTATTAAAAAAAAAAAAAAAANTAAAAAAAAAAAAAAAAACCTGAACTATTGTTCATTTATTTTGGCGCTGCTCTTGTACAAAATGATCTTGCCAAAATTTCTACAATTTTTTTTAAATGACCATGGAAGCAAAACAAAACAGAGAGAAACATGACTTCACAAAAATACTTCATTAACCTTTTAACTTTAAAAGCCAAAAGGTAAAAAGAAAAAGAAAAAGCTTTGTTCAGCGTGTCAGAGGAAGATGGAGCAAACAGAAGCCTGCAGCGCCCTCTGCTGGAAAGTTTCACAGAGGAAACACAGGAACAAACCATGTTTGCCTGCAGAATCATGCTAAGCTAACATGCTAACAAACCTAACATGAACACATCACAACACCTACAGATTATATACTGACTTAAAATCTTAAAGAACCCTTCAGACTTAATTGCGCCGTTTGTCATTTGATAAAGTTTTTAACTTCATTTCTATACTTTAACTTAATTTTTCAGTTTCTTTATTTTATCTGTTGTTCTTTTTGGAACTTGTGCTTCTGTAACACTTGATTTTCAAATCAAGGATAAAACCAAAAAAGATCTTATACTCTGTTTCATGTACAGAGCTTTCAGAAAGTATTCAGACCATTTATGATTTCTGTTTTGATACCTTACAGCCAAACTCTAAAATTAATTATTTTTATCAGTACAAACCCAATCTTCCTCATATATCTTAAAAAAACGGAATTTTAGAACTTTTTCCTAAATGTAGAAATGATTAAATGTCATGTAGCTTCCATCATTATTAAAGGACCATACATATTGTTATGCATGTTTGAGCATAAGAAATATTACTTACATACACATTACATTACTGCCAACCATTTTCCAAAATATATTTTAATTTTCATGTTATTTTATCCCCTCATCTTTCAAACTCATATGTTCAAGTGATACATCCATCTTAAAATTCAACGTTTCACCTGCTAATGATTTTAATAGCATACTGGAATGACCTGAAAACAAGGGTAGTCTGGATGGTAGGAAAAACAATTCTAATATTTACCGCTCCATTAGTATGTTTTGGAAAATGGTTGGCAGAAGCATAATATATATGCAGGTTGTATTTATGCAAAAGCACAGATATGGTCCTTTAAACGGAAGAAACTTTCAACCATCAAGACTCTTCCTAAAGTCCTCCTCACAGGTCCTCAGTGGAGACCTGCCAGAAGTAAAACCCAGGGTTTTTAGGACTTTTTATTGAAGCCAAAAGGAGCTCAAAGACTCTCATCTATCTATCTATCTATCTATCTGTCTGTCTGTCTGTCTGTCTATCTATCTATCCTGAAAGACAGAGGGCGGTAGAGAGACTTGCAGGCAGACTGGATGTCATCATCATCTCTCTCTCTCTCTCTCTCTCTCTCTCTCTCTCTCTCTCTCCCCTCAGTGAACAGCAGATCGGTTCAGAGTCATGAGGTAAGACCGTTTTCTCCTCCTTATTACACCTTTACCTGTCATTTTAACATGGATTTTAACCCGGGTTTTCTGTAAATCAGGCCACCGCGCCTCATTTAGCCCGTTCGGTCCGGTTCGGCCTGGCTTTGTTAGGATGATGAGGACGGATCAGGGCGTGTAGAACAGACATTCCGCAGAATTCAGCGATTCTCTTCAGATTCCTGCAGAAAAAGCTGCTTTCTGCATCATTTCATCTGTTTATTTTAGAGGAGGACGTCCTCTTTCTCCTCCATGCAGGATGGAGGGATGAAAGGATGGAGGGATGAAGGGATGGAGGGATGGAGGGATGAGGGAATGGAGGGAAGGACGGAGGTAGGATGAATCATAGATGTCGTCAGAACAGCAGCAACCCTGAAAAACACATTTTAGGGCCTAATTATGAATAAAATCCAGTAGAATCGCGTTCAGGAATCTGTTTGTTCACAGATGAGAATAAAACAAACCGAATTTTATTTGAATCTGAGACCCGATGTGTGTTTAATTTCTGATCACGTCAGAAAGCTTTCGGTTGCTTTCTGGTTGATGGTGGTACATAATGCTATATGGAATATAACTGATGGTGTCTGTTACTGATTTGAATGAATCAACAGAGAAATGAATTTATCTGCAGAGAAAAACGACAGAATAAAGATTCTTCTTAGTTATTTATTCTATTAATTGATTTACTGTCCTTTCCCTTATTCGTTAGATTTATATATCAGTTTGTTTCTATCTCTTCATATATATATATATATATATGGAGAGAGAGAGAGAGAAAGAGCTCAATTTCAAGAATAAATCAGTCACCTTGTTGCATTCAGTTGCATGACAGCTGGCACGGAAATAAAGCTTTATTTCATACCACCTTTCATGTATTTGAAGAATTCATTTGCATAAGCTCCATTTTTATAAAATCTTAAAGTTATATTTTTATTGTGCATTCCACATATCAGTCAAACTGTATGTTACTTGTCTTTTGTTAATTTATTAATATTTTTATTTTATTTTCACCAGACATCAGTTTGATTGTTATTACTGGAAATGCACAATTTAAAAAAAAAAGCAGTTTTTTAAATTTTTGAATACAGTTGCCTATTTTTCAAAATGAACTCTTCATTTGAATGCAGCACAATTACAGAAAGAGACAATAAAACATTATGAATCTTTGTCAAACTGCAGAATCCTATTAATTCTGTCCATGTTTACAATTTTGCTGTAATCAGACAAAAACAGAAATGAGAGTTTAGCATAAATATGCTGAGTATTTAGTTCAGTAAAGAAGCTCCTAATTCAAAATCACTTTAACATGCAGCTGTAATTCTACATTTATCACATAAAACCAGAGAAATACACAACAATGACACAGCATTTTGACTGTAATACAGCTTTGAAAACAATGACTCAGCAAAAAGCCTCATATCACAAACATGAATGGACTCATCATTAAAAATCAAACCAGAAGACAAATCTAATGGACACTAAAAAAAAAAGTTATAATGTAAATGTGATCATTTTTGTTATTACATGTTTAGTGCTGATTGAATCGTCAGATGTCAGAGTGTCCTTGAAAGCATCTGCAAGGAGAATATTTAAATCTGCAAGCAAAGACTGCATGGAAGGAAGGACATTAATCTATGAAATGATGATTTGTAGTTGGCAGGATATTTGTAAGGTTTTATTGTCGTTTACCTTTTTAATTCTCTTCCTGTCGTTTTCTGAAGCTGTTTGTTCTGGTTAATCTGGCAGCTGATTATCAGGTGAAACCTTAATGACTCCTCAGAGGAAAACCTCTGATTGGATTTCCTCTCTGTGTGAAACGTTTTGAGAAATGATCCGTCCACCCAAACAGCCTGGACACAGCGTCCCACTGAGACACATTCACAGCCCACTGACACTGTGGGAATTAACAGCATCATATGGGGTCCAAGAAAATGATTGAATGTTCAAAATACCATCAGGAAATAAATGATGCCTGAGGTTTTTTCATGTTTTAAAGGACATATTGACCTTCCAGTCTGTCCTCTTGTGTTTACAGTGTAATAACACAGGAGTTTGTGTTGAACAAATTTGAGGTTTCAAAGCTACATCCATGGATCTAAACATTTGTCCTGCTCACAGATCTTTGAGAATCTGACGAACTTTAAGTTAGAATCACTGAGCTCAGATGAGAAACAGCTCAGGAATTAGATTACTTCACTAAACTATTACACACCTGCTCACTGTTTTATGGCTCAGGCTCAGAACTTATCAGTCAACCCTCATATTCGTCGAGAAGTCAGATCTGAGCCAAAGTTTTGAATAGATAGACTGCCTCCATCCTATCCTCCATCTATCTATCTATCTATCTATCTATCTATCTATCTATCTATCTATCTATCTATCCGTCTACAGATCCTG